>JAOTOL010001382.1:750000-840616 GCA_034440575.1 Imbricaverruca yamaguchii
GTCTCGACTGTACCCAGTCCCGGGTGTACCCAGTCTCGGGTGTACCCTGTCCCGTGTGTACCCTGTCCCGGGTGTACCCTGTCCCGGGTGTACCCTGTCCCGGGTGTACCCTGTCCCGGGTGTACTCTGTCCCGGGTGTACCCAGTCTCGGCTGTACCCAGTCTCGGCTGTACCCAGTCCCGGGTGTACCCAGTCCCGGGTGTACCCAGTCCCGGGTGTACCCAGTCCCGGGTGTACCCTGTCTCGGGTGTACCCTGTCTCGGCCGCTCCCAGTCTCGGCTGTACCCAGTCCCGGGTGTACCCAGTCTCGGCTGTACCCTGTCTCGGGTGTACCCTGTCTCGGCTGTACCCAGTCTCGGGTGTACCCAGGTGACTGGTCGGGCGGCGGTTCCCAGCCGAGATCTGCCAATCTCGGCCGATCACAGCCAAGATCTGGAGATGGAAGGGTGCGATAATAAAGTACTGCAGCAAAAGCAATTGGCTTGGTTTGAGATAGGTGAACATTGCAAATGCCACTTTAGTTGTAAAAATATTTATGCACGAACTAATTGGCGCAACAATGTCAAACTTTACGTGTCCGAATTCAACTTAATTTGTTTAAGTCATTTGACGTAAATTAGCCTGGCAGTTCATCTGTACCGTGGGATGTCTAATGTGTGCTATGTTTCCAGATAGTTCCCTTTGCATCGTCCAAGAATGTTCAGTTTCTTCCAACTGTTAAAAAAATGCTAAAAATGGAAAAAAAAACTTGACTGGCATCGATGGATTCAGATTCCCCCGATGTACAAGATACAAATGTCAGAATGTGAAGCACCTCACTGGGACTACAGACCTTGAATATCTAACCGAGAAAGTGGAATTGGTTTTACAAAAACGACGACGTGCTAACCCAACAAGCTACTTTGAATTCACAGAATACGATTCGAGCGTACATTCCACCCATGGTTGCCAGGCAGGAAAATGTTTCGCCCCTGACTGAGGACATTTTTATTAAGGAAGTGATGAAGATAAATATCTCGTCTGAAGCAATTTTCCATAATATTCACTGAACGCAATTGTCGTTTAATCGGCGCTGAGCAGTTTCCCTCCGTCCCGTTTTCCCCTGCACCTACACCAAGCAGGCCGTAACAAGCACATCACCGGAGTGTGTTCAGCAAGGCAGAACCCATGCCATCAGCGGTAGCAGTCTTCCCTGTAGTCAATGACGCCCGCGATTTTCATTCCCAGGGACTTCGCCGTCAGACAGGCTCGAGGGTCGGGTCAGACCCTCAAGCAGGCCTGACCCGACCCTCAAGGTTGTGTGACACTTAGCTGATGTCCCTCCCCCGTAAGATCATTGCGACGCAAACGGAACAAACCGCAGTGTCATCTGCCTCCAGGAACACAAACACGCCACACCACGAGCCTAACTCGCAGGCGGCACGAGCTGGCACGACGAAAACACTGGCTGCGCAGTCTGGCGTACAGCACGGCCCGCCGGAACGGGAGAGAGGTGCAGGGAGAGCTGAGGTGCAGCGCAGCGACAGGTAGAGAGGTGCGCTGCACAGCACAGCGAGAGGTAGAGAAGAGGTGCGCTGCACAGCGAGAGGTAGAGAGGTGCGCTGCACAGCACAGCGAGAGGTGGAGAGATGCACTGCACAGCACAGCGAGAGGTAGAGAGGTGCGCTGCACAGCACAGCGAGAGGTAGAGGGGAGGTGCGCTGCACAGCACAGCGAGAGGTAGAGAGGTGCGCTGCACAGCACAGCGAGAGGTGGAGAGATGCACTGCACAGCACAGCGAGAGGTAGAGTGGAGATGCGCTGCACAGCACAGCGAGAGGTAGAGGGGAGGTGCGCTGCACAGCGAGAGGTAGAGTGGAGGTGTGCTGCACAGCACAGCGAGAGGTAGAGGTGCGCTGCACAGCACAGCGAGAGGTAGAGGGAAGGTGCGCTGCACAGCACAGCGAGAGGTAGAGAAGAGGTGCGCTGCACAGCACAGCGAGAGGTAGAGAGGTGCGCTGCACAGCACAGCGAGAGGTAGAGAAGAGGTGCGCTGCACAGCACAGCGAGAGGTGGAGAGGTGCGCTGCACAGCACAGCGAGAGGTAGGAGAGGTGCGCTGCACAGCACAGCGAGAGGTAGAGAGGTGCGCTGCACAGCACAGCGAGAGGTAGAGAGGTGCGCTGCACAGCACAGCGAGAGGTGGAGAGGTGCGCTGCACAGCACAGCGAGAGGTGGAGAGGTGGGCTGCACAGCACAGCGAGAGGTAGACAGGTGCGCTGCACAGCGAGAGGTAGAGGGGAGGTGCGTTGCACAGCACAGCGAGAAGTAGAGAAGAGGTGCGCTACACAGCACAGCGAGAGGTAGAGGGGAGGTGCGCTGCACTGCACAGCGAGAGGTAGAGGGGAGGTGCGCTGCACAGCACAGCGAGAAGTAGAGAAGAGGTGCGCTACACAGCACAGCGAGAGGTAGAGGGGAGGTGCGCTGCACTGCACAGCGAGAGGTAGAGAGGTGCGCTGCACTGCACAGCGAGAGGTAGAGAGGTGCGCTGCACTGCACAGCGAGAGGTAGAGAAGAGGTGCGCTGCACTGCACAGCGAGAAGTGCCGGACAGCAAAACGTACAGGGTAGTAAGAGGTACATGGCAACAAGAGTTATATGTCAGCGATAGGTACCGGGCAGCGAGACGTACCGGGTAGTAGGACGTACAGGACAGGAAGAGGTACATGGTAGTGTAGCCGTACTGTGTAGTAGGATGTTCAGGGCGGCAGGAGGTACAGAACGGGTGCAGAGCAGATACAGCACGAGAGGTTCATGGCGGCGAGAGAGCGCAAATCACCACGATTATAAAGGGAAAGAAGGGAGGTAGAAACTCCCCAAATCCAACGATTTTTGCCTGAAATTAGCTCGACAAATTTGTCGTCTAGTGACAACGTCCCACTCCATATGCTCTCCCTCATTTGTTCCTGCAAGCGAGCCCTGGACACAGGGCAGTGATAGAGAAGGCCGTAGGATGGTAAGCGGGGGAGTCGTCGGGTGTTTGGGAGTTCACAACGGGCGCACAGGCCAGCAATGGTGATCACCGCTATACACATATTGGACGTAAGGACTATTGTCACACGTAGAGCACAATTTGTCCATTCTCTGGCATGCCTTGGGGACGTGTCAAATGGCACTCCCAGTTATATCTATGAAGGATATAATGACTATTTTCACACGTAGAACACAAATTGCCTATTCCCCGGCATACAATGGGGACATTGCGAATGCATCGGGACGCCATCTTATCACTGTAGTGACAAAATAAGTGCTAAGGTGCACACGCGACTGCATGGCGAAAGCATGCAAAGAATCAAACTTGCCGCCCAGATCAGTTCATTAGGCAGCCGGCGTGCATTGATCTGCCCTGTTCGGGCAGGACAGTCGCCTCACGAGCTGACATAGCCCCAGGTAGGCGAGTCAGCTCTGGTAACTGGTCCGATAAGGCCCGGAACACTGCATCATAGCACGCGGCGGTCGTGTTGGTGCATGGACAGTAGGCTAAATTACCGGTTAAGAAATATACCGTTGAACTGAAATACACGGATCCGGCGGTGGCCCAGAGTTCGGGCAGTGAGCTCTGCTTGGCGCCAACCCCTAGTCCGCCAGGCAACCCCGACTGGGTTCGAACTAGATCAATACTATGGAAAACACGTCTGTACCTGATTTGACGATGAATATAATCTAAGGGCAAACAAAGCTGGAATATCCGACATTTCACGACCGAGAAGATCTGTCTGCCCTGGGCTGAAAAACAATGATGTGCATTTTGCAACTTTCGGACATCCCACAACTTGGACACAAAATGTGTACTATGGACTCTGCACTGCACTTGAAGTAGGGACGAGATGAAACCATAAATATTCAGAAAGTTCGGGCCACATAAACATGGACATAGAAGAAGCACGGAGCTGCGGGCATTGTCAGCGCTGTTGCTGTCTGACACTGTCACTGTCTGGCACTGTCACTGTCTCGTACTGTCACTGTCTGGCACTGTCACTGTCTGGCACTGTCACTGTCTGGCACTGTCACTGTCTGGCACTGTCTGGCACTGTGCTGTCACTGTCTGGCACTGTCACTGTCTCGTACTGTCACTGTCTGGCACTGTCACTGTCTGGCACGTCACTGTCACTGTCTGGCACTGTCACTGTCTCGTACTGTCACTGTCTGGCACTGTCACTGTCTGGCACTGTCACTGTCTGGCACTGTCACTGTCTGGCACTGTCACTGTCTGGCACTGTCACTGTCTGGCACTGTCACTGTCTGGTACTGTCACTGTCTGGCACTGTCACTGTCTGGCACTGTCACTGTCTGGCACTGTCACTGTCTGGCACTGTCTGGCACTGTGCTGTCACTGTCTGGCACTGTGCTGTCACTGTCGGGCACTGTGCTGTCACTGTCTGACACTGTGCTGTCACTGTCTGGCACTGTCACTGTCTGGCACTGTCACTGTCTGGCACTGTCACTGTCTGGCACTGGCACTGTCTGGCACTGTCTGGCACTGTGCTGTCACTGTCTGGCACTGTCACTGTCTGGCACTGTCACTGTCTGGTACTGTCACTGTCTGGCACTGTCACTGTCTGACACTGTCACTGTCTGGCACTGTCACTGTCTGGTACTGTCACTGGCACTGTCTGGCACTGTCTGACACTGTCACTGTCTGGCACTGTCACTGTCTGGTACTGTCACTGTCTGGTACTGCTGTCCATCAGCAGGTCTGACGCTGTCACTGGACTCTCACTGCTATCCATCGTCATCGAACTAGACTCATGCAAGGGGTTTTTCCTTCATAGCTGGCGAACTAATGGTCCAGATGGTGTCTAGTTGTCCCAGGGTGCCGTCCGCTCGGACAGTGTTATACGAAGCGACATTGGCATCTCCTCTGCCATGACTAATATGAAGTACACATGACACAGTGCAGGTAATAGATGAGCCATACAAAAGTATCTAAATCCAAGGTGACGGGTTTGAGTTTACGCAAGTTCGCCGTGCCGAATCTCCGTGGCATCTGCAATGCCGAGCACAACTCACGTCACAATAGCTTCTTAATGCAACTGGACGCGATAAAGCAGCACCAATGTATGTCCCACACCCTAGCGCTGTCGTGCCAGCGAGCTTGCCGCAGAACTAGCCAACATTTTGCCGGTTTATAATCTGCTGTCTTGAGGTCTTTGCGAATATGCAAGAATATGCTTCGACATATTGCAATAAAATCGATATATTAACCAGCGACCCAAGGGGGAAAGAAGATTCTGTCCGCATGCCCAGTTTGCGTAAGCATGGCCGGAATTCGGTATGTTTATTCCTGCATCAATTTCCAGTGGCACGAGTACATTTTGGCATCAGACTTTCAAAAAGGTCACCGACCTCGGTCAACTTAAGTAAGATGACCTACAAATCGACTTGGGAAAAATATAAACAACATTCTGTGGGTTCTCATTTTAGGATATGAATATGACATTTTAGCGTTCACCCAGAACAATTAAACAGGCTAAGGTACACTTGCTGCTGGGAGTAGAGAGTGCACTCCAAAAACGTGTCCGGTGCATTATTGGAAGCGTCGTATCATATTCCGCCATGATGGTTTCATAGGTGCCCGCCTACCCACCTGCTGATGGCAATTTGTACTCACGCTAGTGTCGCGCATTAGTTTGATCGTTAAACACACGTGGTAAAGTCCGAGCAGAAGTGACACCTTCAGCTGACCAAGCAAAATATGGAGGTAAATCAGTTGAATCCCAAAGTGATCAATTAGCTAAATATCACACCTTTGATTGCGAAGGGAAAACGCAAGTAATTGGCATCCACCACACTGCATAGTCAATCAGTGTTGGGCATATCTGTTCATGTGAACGCGCAGTGACTGTCCGACTCAGCGCTGCCCGGTGTTGGAGAACGAACCAACAACACACGTGGCTCAACAGTGCCTTGAGCCAAAGCATGACACTCCGCCGCCCTTGATAGAATCAACTCAAGCTCATAAACGTGTAAATCCGAGGCCAGTGGGAAACTCACCACCAGCTTTCGAACACCGTCCTGGAGAGGTATTCTCCTTCCGGCAGCAGCGTTTGGGCAGGCTCCGCCGCAGGGATGGCGTCTGACGTCACACATGTGACGTCAGATGACGTACGTAGCGATGGACCGATTGTGCTGCACAAAAATGTCCGCTTTCTCACATCAGAAACTGTCGCAAGGCTGTTTGCGTCACGTGTTGTACTCAACGGAAACTATGTGCGCTGTCTGTTCGATTTGAAATGCCACACGAGTTTCAGCAGCAAAGCTCTGTTCACGGAATGGCGTTTGCTTTGATCCTTGCGCTCATCGAGGCGCCCCAAAACCCAAATAACAACAATATCCTTGCGCTCATTTCCCAGACATACACCCACAGCTAGCTTGGCGCATCTTTGACAAGGCTGGATTGTTTTGGCGGTTACGTTTCGTGTCAATCGCATGCGGTCTTGGCATCACATTCATTTCTCAGCATATACTGAAGTACATTCATGTGAATGGGCTGTTGAAGAAGCAACATGAACCATGGAGTTGTTAATCCGAAATGTATCTGAAATGCACGGGAATGAGCGAAAGTTTGTTACGCTCACTCCTATGCCCATTGCACTCGACTTATTTCCATTAATGCAATTAATGGATTCATTTCGTTGCACTTGACTTATTTCCAATGCATCCATACAATACGGCGACATGTTCTTGATCGCGAATGCATCATTGTATGGAGAATGTAGTCGTGCACGTATTGCAGCTGAAGCACGACGTTCCGTCGCAGCAGCGTAGTATTGTAGGTACTGAAGCTGCAGCGCCACCTTGTGTCGCAGCAATGCAATATCACCGGTATTGCTTCCGCAATACCAGCTTCTGTCGTGGTAATGTATTGTTATTTATCTATTGGTTTATGTATTTATGTATTGATATATTTGAAAACCTGTGGGAGATCCACGCCGTTATTTCCTATTATTTTCCCGGCGCGATGGGATAAAAAGATGGCCAGGGCGTGGTTAAAAAACAAAACGCACCACAGTTAAAAATAGACACACCAGACAGACAGCAGCCCAGTCTGGTATTTGTTTAACGTTTGCATACAGTCCGTTTGATAGGGTCCAGCTTGAGACGTGTCACGTCAGGTAGCAGCCGGTTGTATATAACGGGCGCTCTGTGCAGATCGCCGCCGCCCCCTCCCCCCGGTTCGGATCGCGTGCAGGTGGTGTGACCTGTCTTGTCGTGTCCGCCTGGAGCCTGGGGCGATGGGCGAGGTCGATTTGGAAGAGAGATAGAGGCAGACGGCTTACCGTGCTGGCGAATGCAATGCATGAGGAGGACGGTGAAACCGATCAAGCTGTCTAGAAGCTAGCCATCATCGTCCTTTCTGCAAGTTCGATATGCGATACAATTTGCATTTGGCGGTAGCGTTTCTGGAAAAACATTCTGGCAGAAAAGCTGGTGAAATCTTCGATCTGTTTGTCATTTTTTTTAGGAATACTTGTCAGGCACGGCCATGCGGTACCGGACGAGAGAAAACCAGGCTGTGGAGAAGAATGAGCCGAATGTTTGTGGGAGACGGTACCCGATGTGGCTGAGTCCGGTCAGAATTTCGGAGCATTTCCGACCAAGGTGCACTATGCGATTGCCCCGCGATAGGCACAAGCTGAAAATCAATCGGCGGTGTCGCACGGCGCTCTCCGTGCTAGTGTTTTGTTTGTTCGCGAGTTGACCAGTGTCCGAGGAGCGCCTCTCATTGCTGGCCTCCTGCCGAACACCACCAACTGGGTTTTTCGCTGCGCTAACTGCCGGTAGATGTGTACTGAACCACCCGTCCAGGGTGCGCTCCACACAGCCGATCACGGCGCCCATGTCGTCTTCCCGGCCGGACACGATAATTATGGACGCCATCGGCGTACTGGACGGCGTGGGCCTCAGGCGCAAGGTAGGTCAGGTCATTCGCGAACACGCAGCATGGCGGAGGTCGCAGGACGGACCCCTGGTACAACTCTGACGCTGTTCCGGGGCGGTCGCCAGACGTACCCGCGCCAAGCGTGATCAGAGAGGGAGACTCTTTGGGGAAGGTGCAGAGGAATGAGCGGAACCATTCAACGCCAACTCCATGCGGCTGTTACCTAGTGAGAAACTTGTCGTGAAATGCATCGAAACATTTGATCAGATGAAGCAGAGGAAAGTGACTTCGTCTCGTCTCTGTCCACTCATGAGAGAATGTGATCTGCCACGCTGATCAGTGCTGTCTCTATTGAGTGACCTGACCGGAAGCCGTGCCGAGCAGGGGATAGAAAGTCATTCCCAGATAGGTAGGCATGGAGCTGACGGTGAACGGTACGCTCTGCAACTTTGGCGATGACCGGGATGAAGGAATTGGGTCTGAAGTTTGCGGGATTACAGGTCAGGCCGGACCTGTAGATGGGATGGGATGAGTGCTACCAAGCATCCGGGAAGTCGTTGCTCGAAAGGCAAGTGTTGATATTTAGCAATGGCATCCGAATGGCGTCGAAGCAAAGCTTCAGTGTTTGTCATGAGCAGGCGATCCGAACCGCATGCCGACGTACTTCGCGTGTTTTGAAGTACGCGTTCAAACGGTGCGTAGTCACAAAGAAACAAGGGAAAAAGTACGTGGGAAGAAATAATGCACACGGATCGGACACGGGGAGAACGAGGAATAAAGCAACCCTGAGCAGCTTCCTTGTCCACTGTCTCACACGCAGCTCTCGGCCCAAAGTCCACGACGTATACGTTTAGAGAGTATGCAGTGAAACCCAGAGTCACTAGAGCACTGTTGCCACTGTCGTTGACATGAAGGATATTGCGGCAGATGGGACTGGGGCCCTGCGCTGAGATGGTCTGGCTACTGGCGCTACGCACGTCTCGGCCAACGGTCGACTACACCCAGCTGTTCGGGCCACCTGCTCCGCGCGGGTACCGCCAGACCGCCGAGCCGCGCGGGTACCGCCAGGCCACCTGTTCCGCGCGGGTACCGTCAGGCCACCTGTTCCGCGCGGGTACCGCCAGGCCACCTGTTCCGCGCGGGTACCGCCAGGCCACCTGTTCCGCGCGGGTACCGCCAGGCCACCTGTTCCGCGCGGGTACCGCCAGGCCACCTGTTCCGCGCGGGTACCGCCAGACCGCCGAGCCGCGCGGAGCCACCAGAGTGATGTTCTGAGACCCAGGGCGGTGTTCTGAGAGCTATGGAATAGCGGGATTCGCCAACCCGTCAAGCCAGGTGGCGCCGCCACATGAGCTTTGGCGTTGTGTTTTGAAAGTTGCGGAGCGACGGCGTTCCTGATATTAATCCGTTTCACAGGTAAAAATACGTCGAGTGTGGGTGTGAGTTCTTCCAGGAAACACTACCACTGGTCGTCCATTTCATGCCGTCTGGATGTCACCTGATGTTCGGACTGGTGCAGGCTGGGGAGGAACTCAGTCTTGACGAAAAAAGTGGAACGATTGACTCGGAATTATATATATCTATATATATATATATATATATATATATATATATATATATATATATATATATATACATTGAGTGGGAAATACTTACTTCAGATCAAAATTCAAATATATGTCCTGACGTTCAGACTATACATATAATTATAAAATATGTTCTCTTCACATCATGAAAACCCAATGATCGCAACGTTGGGAATAATTCATGAAGTTCGATTTTAAATAACAAGTTTTCGCCCAATTGATTGAACGTTTCCGCTTTCATCATGCAACTATTTTCACCAATCTGTCTCTCTGACAATCTAAGAACTCCACCTCATTGACACTTGAACGTCCGAGATTCAACAGTGGTAGACTCGGGATAGGGCCGAGGCACATTTTTAGCAGCACACAGCACGAGCGTGTGTCGACAAAAGTCACACTCCCTGGTTGCAGACATTTTAAAAATCACAATCTGCGGATCATGAGCAATGACGTCACCAGACAGCGATCCAGCAGCGCAGGGAGCCGCAGAGACGTGTTGAGACAATACATGGCTGCATGAAAAGCTGTGAAGAGCTTTACAGGAAGGGTTAGAATCATCCCCGAGCATATCACAGTCCACATCACCCTTGATGAAAATCTTCACGTCGTGGCGCTTAGCCATCACATCCTGAAGCTGCGCTTCCAGTACGGCCACAGTCGGCCGCGGCGGCCGATACATCACTGCCAGCTCGAGCTGCCCACAGGCCCGGTCCGGCCTGACCAGCGGCCACAGCCACTGCAGCGGCCACAGCCACACCTACGGTCACAGCCACTGCAGTGGTCACAGCAACTCCAGCGGCCACAGCCACTTCAGCGGCCACAGCCACTTTAGCGGTCACAGCCACTGCAGCGGCCACAGCCACTACAGCGGCCACAGCCACTCCAGCGGCCACAGCCACTCCAGCGGCAACAGCCATTCTACCGGCCACAGCCACTCCAGCGGCTACCGCCACTGTAGCGGCCACAGCCACTTCAGCGGCCACAGCCACTACAGCGGCAACAGCCGCTCCAGCCGGCTGTCGGGGCCGGCCGCGACAGGGACACCTCACTAGGGACTACCTCACTAGTCTCTGAGTTGTCTCTGGACAGCAGCGATATTCGGCCGTTTCCGTTCCTTTCTGGTCAGTCCGCTCGGACGCTCCTATAGCCAGGAATGCACAGAAAGCGCGACCCCTCCCTTTGCTGCCGCGACTCCAAAGGGTGCTTTCCGGCTCTGTAGAGCAAATTCAGAACGTCGTGTTGTGTCACCGAGGGCGTCGTGCCTCTCGGTGGAACACCCTTTAGTTGATAATCCTTGGTTTATTGTGCTGGGAAGATGTGCCGCGTCCGTCCGTAATGGCGGCGACAGACGGGCCAGTGGCGGTTGTCGGGTCATGTGAAGAACAACAAGGTGCACACGTGTTCGTTGTGACACCCGCAAGCTGAAGCTTCACATCTCAGAGCCCAACATGTTAGCAAGCGCTGTGGGCAGCCTCGTGCCTTTCGCAATCTTCAGAATCGCGAACGAAGAAGGCATTTCACGTGAGGGCCATCACGCAAATTCTGACGTGATATGGTGTCAATCGCCACCGTCACGAAGTCATCAGACATGCGACACAGGTGACAGAACGTGCGGACTTGCGTGTGACGCTACGAGAGCTACTGCAAGGCCATGCCGCCACTGTCTGCACACTGGGTGCACCTTCTGGTCACCGTGCTGTAGCCATTACAGGTGTAATGCCATCACAGGTGTAATGGCTATCGCAAGTGTAATGGCCATCACAGGTGTAACGACCATCGCAGGTGTAACGACCACCGCAGGTGTAACGACCATCGCAGGTGTAACGACCACCGCAGGTGTAACGACCATCGCAGGTGTAACGACCATCGCAGGTGTAACGACCACCGCAGGTGTAACGACCACCGCAGGTGCAATAACCATCGCAGGTGTAACGACCACGGCAGGTGTAAAGACACCAGTACCCGCTCACTTAGCGCACCTTCTTGTCGCCGCATATCTGATCTGACCGCGCGTCTTGTTCCATGCCATCGTCCGATGCTTCATTTGCGCAGACTTGCAGAACATCGTGCCCATCAACTCTCATCACCGTCGGAGCCGGGATGTAGCGGTTGCTTGCTGGCGTTATCCACCGGAGCGCCCGTGAGAGCGAGGCCTGGGCGGGCGCGGGTACATCGACTCGGCGGGACATGACTGCCGCCAACACCAGCGGGTACCGGTGTGTCGAGTGATGCTCGGTCGCGCGTGAGAGCCTCAGGAACCTGTAGCACGAGGACGACAAAGGTGAGGACGAGGTGAAGCAGGTGGAGAGAGAGGACGGCAAAGGTGAGGACGAGGAGAAACATATGATGACGAGGACGACAAAGGTGAAGGCGAGGTGAAAAGGTGAGGACGATGTGGAAAAGGTGAGGGGGTGAAAAAGCCGAGGACGAGGTAAAAAGGATCAATTTTAATTTCCCATCCATAACTACCACCCGAAAACATGTTTGTGAAAATGATCTCTGCAGATCACGTCGGGATAAAAAATGTTACTGGCCTGGGATAACCTCAGAAATGTCACGTATGGGCAGTCCTGCGTATCCATTCAACGAATCCCCCAAACAGGGCATCGTCTTTCACGTTACTCATCGGGCTCACAATGATTACCTGTATAGTCAGATTAATTAATCAGATTATTGGATAATAGTTTGGATTATACGTCATCAACCAAGTCTGATATGGATCTGATATTGTGAGCGTAGATAGAGCTGATCAAGCCCAGTCATGTCTGGTATTATTTGCATCGTTCCAAATATAAGCATCCAAGGTGTACGCGCAGAAACTACTTCTGGCTGTTGACGTTGACCTAACATTGTGAGCTGATGCTAAGATAAAACAAGCATTTTAAACTTTGCATGGCCGGTGGCTCAGAAAGCTTCAGATATAAAGTAACTTACGCATAATACAGGTGTCGATAAGCAGCTGAACTAATTACTGCTAATTTATCGCAGTAAATCGAAATGTAATCTTTTCTTCATCACATTATTTTCATCATACACAAGATAATCTTTATCGCCAAGCTCGTAGAATTGATCAAATAAGATACACCATCAGTTCGTTTTGACAATCCGCCGCCTACAAACTATTGCAAAAATTCGCCAGGGGGTCAAAATCGCCACAGCCCCTTAGACAATAACGATTTAACAACTACGTTCTGCACCATCTTACTAATTTGTGGAGATATTAAATCATTATGGTATATAACAGCACACAAAGGCACTGCGTGGACTCAATTCCTCACGTTCCGTCCCCCATACACACCTGCCAGTTTATCTGGGGGTGCCAGTATCCCAGTACAGATGGCCAAGGGTGCCAGCGTCGTCGTTCCCAAATGTGTTGCTTACCATGACTAGAGGGAGCCAGTGTCAACTCGCGCAATATCTGTTGCTTACCACCACCCCATATGTACATATATGTATATATTTATATGTATATGTGTGTATATATGCATATATATATATATATATATATATATATATATATATATATATATATATATATATATATGTATATATACATATGCATGCATTGGTTGTTGAAGAGAAGAGCGCATTTATCCTTAATAAGTTTTCTGTCTAGGTTTTCGATTGATCTTATTGTTTTCTTCGTTTCGTTTGATAGCTGGTAAATCATTTCACCTAGTGACATGTACAGTTATATTCGTTTATTGACGTTTCGGATACAAACATTGATCCATTTTCAAATTCACTGCTCTGCACAATGCAAATATACACACACAAGTACACTTAAGAATATAAATTGAGCGCAGGTTTCACACGAGCTATTTTCACAACATCACCTCACCTTTTGTCAATTCCTAAAGGGCCACTCACATAAATAAGCGTATTCTCATCTGATAATTTACAATAACCGAAAAGCACTAGATTCTCCCATCTACATGGAAACGTGTTGACACTCCCCCCCCATGCTTTTTAATCATGAATTATTCCAGAGTGACAATGTGACGTGTGTGGTAACTTGTTCATTTATTTCTGGTGTGTGTAACGTATGTACAATGACTCGAGCACCATGAAACGTGTTCGGTCCGGGCAAGACGTGATGATGGTGGTGCTATTGGTGAAGTGTTCTCGTGTCGTGAACACACACCAGAAATAAATAAACAAGTCACCACACACGTCACATTGCCACTCTGGAATAATTCATGATTAAAAAGCCTGCTGGGGGGGAGGGGGGGGATTGTAAACACGTTTCGATGTAGATGGGAGAATCCAGTGCTTTTCGGTTATTGTAAATTATCAGATGAGAATATACTTATTTATGTGAGTGACCCTTCAAGAATTGACAAATGGTGAGGTGATGTGAGAATACCTCGTGTGAAACCTATGCTCAATTTATATTCTTAAGTGTACTTGTGTGTGTATATTTGCATTGTGCAGAGCAGTGAATTTGAAAATTGATCAATGTTTGTATCCGAAATGTCAATAAACGAATAAAACTGTATATGTCACTAGGTGAAATAATTTACCAGCTATCAAACGAAACGAAGAAAACAATAAGATCAATCGAAAACCTAGACAGAAAAATTGCTCAGGCTAAATGTGCTGTACTCTTCAACAACCAATGTATAAAAGAAGATATCTTGCCAAAATATACCGACATACATATGTATATATATATATATATATATATATATATATATATATATATATATATATTATATATATATATATATATATATGTATGTGTATATATACGTAACTTATGTAAAGATATGCATATGTATAAGATAAATATACAATAATCCTAGGGCGGTAGCCGTAGCCGTAGAACATACCTTACTTTGTTGTTTTAACGTCCTATATATCCAATGTATCCTATATCCCTTGGCAGCCGATGGATCGACTCCGTGTGATATGTTCGCTGTTTACACCACTACCTCGCCAGATCGTGCTACAGGGGCACAATTTCCTTCCACCATATCACGATTGTCGGCGGAACGATCACGGATGTGGGCAATGGGCTCGCTTAGTTCAACTGTCAGAGATGTTTACCGCATTAGTGCCAGCAAAGCTAGGTTGCATGCAACAGTTCGTTATTTTCTCGCAGACCTGTGCCTTCTTTGTGATTGCTGGGCGGCTCTTTTTTCAGGGAGGAGGTGGAGGCAGGCATCGAGTATTATTTGGAGGCTCCGCGCCATCTCCCCAGAAATATGACAACACATCTGCGATTTTTGTATACATTTCCCCACCTCCAACCAAAAAGTCATCGGTTCAGCGTGCTCATCTGAGTGACAACTGAGCCTGTCATAACGAATCATGGGATACGATTTCCCGAAACGCTAGCTTAGAAATAACGCATAGGGCTTTTTTAAATCCGTCCGGCACGAATTATGCCATAAATTACCTCTCTAGCATTGCCTTCCGACATGTTCCGTGTTACCCTAAGTTTTGGTATCACCTGAAGTGTATTTTTACTTTCTCAATCTAGGCTCCTTTGTATTGGCGTATCCATTTCAGATTCTTGCATTTTAAAGCCTTATTATAACCGGCTAGCACTGGGCTGAGTTATATATATATATATATATATATATATATATATATATATATATATATACATTCAGCGCCCAGAGCAGACCACTTCCTGCCACTGTCTATTCCGAGGAAGCCCCACCGGAAATCACATTTTGACTACATAAGGGGGAGGGAGTAGCATAATGCGTGTGAGATAATGGTTCGTGATGGTTTCGAGCGTTCAGTGGGGGGGGGGTAGAGCGACATTACTCGATAATTCCCACGCATGCGGGAAATAACGCACTTCCAGGTCGCCGCGGGCGGTTGAACTCAGACCAACAGCGATGTTTTTTTCGGTGCTGGTGACGCTTATCTAGCATCGAGACAAACGTCGCTGAGTGCCACTTTGGTAGCTACACGAATACTTCGCAGGAATCATTATAATTGTTTCAGACCAAAGCCGGTCAGGCCCATGCTATGCAAAATTACGCACTTTGGAGTGCCCATGTTAATTCACCGAAGATAGCAAGAACTTCTGAGCTTGCCAAACTGGTGTCGGAAAATTTAGAATTCCCATTTTTGACGACCTGATTCCGTTCTTCCGGATATTCCGTGACGGCCGGTATTCGGCGTTTGTACATTCGTGTTCGGAACATTGGTAATTGGGAATATTTTCCGTGTCGACCGGTGTTCGGCGTTTGTACGCTCGTGTTCGGAACATTGGCAACTGGGGATACGTCCTCTCGCTTGGTAGGGCTTTGCCCAGGTTCGGCGTTGGTATGCTCGTGTTCGGAACATTGGCAACTGGGGATACATCTCTTAGTTTGGCAGGACTTCCAGTGCGCTGGCTCATAGCAATAATGGTTAGTTAGTTACTGGAGTTCAGGGGCGCATCGACTACTCAAATCAATAATGATTAGCAGCAGTTAGTTTATGTCCGGAACCGAACCGACACGCCATGTTCTGGTCGATGCTCGTGACAAAATGTCCGCCATTGATCACTGCTCTGACGATCACATGTGGCCGTGGTTGTTTGGGCTCATGAAGAGATCATTCATGGTGTCTGCATGAATTGTGTGTAGCCTGTGCAGTGGCCAGTCCACCCGCGAGATCTCTGCAGCCATCCGCTGGTGTCTGCAGCCATCCGCTGGTGTCTGTAGCCGTCTCCAGCTGTCTGCAGCCGTCCCCAGCTGTCTGCAGCTGTCTGCAGCTGTCTGTAGCCGTCTCCAGCTGTCTGCAGCCGTCTCCAGCTGTCTGTAGCCGTCTCCAGCTGTCTGTTGCCGTCTCCAGCTGTCTGTAGCCGTCTCCAGCTGTCTGTTGCCGTCTCCAGCTGTCTGTAGCCGTCTCCAGCTGTCTGTAGCCGTCTCCAGCTGTCTGTAGCCGTCTCCAGCTGTCTGCAGCCGTCTCCAGCTGTCTGTTGCCGTCTCCAGCTGTCTGTAGCCGTCTCCAGCTGTCTGTAGCCGTCTCCAGCTGTCTGTTGCCGTCTCCAGCTGTCTGTAGCCGTCCCCAGCTGTCTGTAGCCGTCTGCAGCTGTCTGTAGCCGTCTCCAGCTGTCTGTAGCCGTCCCCAGCTGTCTGTTGCCGTCTCCAGCTGTCTGTTGCCGTCTCCAGCTGTCTGTAGCCGTCCCCAGCTGTCTGTAGCCGTCTGCAGCTGTCTGTAGCCGTCTCCAGCTGTCTGTAGCCGTCCCCAGCTGTCTGTAGCCGTCCCCAGCTGTCTGTAGCCGTCCCCAGCTGTCTGTAGCCGTCTCCAGCTGTCTGTTGCCGTCTCCAGCTGTCTGTAGCCGTCTCCAGCTGTCTGCAGCCGTCTCCAGCTGTCTGTAGCCGTCTCCAGCTGTCTGTAGCCGTCTCCAGCTGTCTGTAGCCGTCTCCAGCTGTCTGTTGCCGTCTCCAGCTGTCTGTAGCCGTCTCCAGCTGTCTGTTGCCGTCTCCAGCTGTCTGCAGCCGTCTCCAGCTGTCTGTAGCCGTCTCCAGCTGTCTGTAGCCGTCTCCAGCTGTCTGTAGCCGTCTCCAGCTGTCTGTTGCCGTCTCCAGCTGTCTGTAGCCGTCTCCAGCTGTCTGTAGCCGTCTCCAGCTGTCTGCAGCTGTCTGTTGCCGTCTCCAGCTGTCTGTTGCCGTCTCCAGCTGTCTGTTGCCGTCTCCAGCTGTCTGTTGCCGTCTCCAGCTGTCTGTTGCCGTCTCCAGCTGTCTGTAGCCGTCTCCAGCTGTCTGTAGCCGTCTCCAGCTGTCTGCAGCCGTCTCCAGCTGTCTGCAGCCGTATCCAGCTGTCTGTAGCCGTCTGCAGCTGTCTGTAGCCGTCTCCAGCTGTCTGCAGCCGTCTCCAGCTGTCTGCAGCTGTCTGTTGCCGTCCCCAGCTGTCTGTAGCCGTCTCCAGCTGTCTGTAGCCGTCTCCAGCTGTCTGTAGCCGTCTCCAGCTGTCTGTAGCCGTCTCCAGCTGTCTGTAGCCGTCCCCAGCTGTCTGTTGCCGTCTCCAGCTGTCTGTAGCCGTCTCCAGCTGTCTGTTGCCGTCTCCAGCTGTCTGTAGCCGTCCCCAGCTGTCTGTTGCCGTCTCCAGCTGTCTGTAGCCGTCTCCAGCTGTCTGTAGACGTCCCCAGCTGTCTGTTTCCGTCTCCAGCTGTCTGTAGCCGTCTCCAGCTGTCTGTAGCCGTCTCCAGCTGTCTGTTGCCGTCTCCAGCCGTCTCCAGCTGTCTGCAGCCGTTTCCAGCTGTCTGTAGCCGTCTCCAGCTGTCTGTAGCCGTCTCCAGCTGTCTGTAGCCGTCTCCAGCTGTCTGTAGCCGTCTCCAGCTGTCTGTAGCCGTCTCCAGCTGTCTGCAGCCGTCTGCAGCTGTCTGTTGCCGTCTCCAGCTGTCTGCAGCCGTCTGCAGCTGTCTGTAGCCGTCTCCAGCTGTCTGTTGCCGTCTCCAGCTGTCTGTAGCCGTCTCCAGCTGTCTGTTGCCGTCTCCAGCTGTCTGTAGCCGTCCCCAGCTGTCTGTTGCCGTCTCCAGCTGTCTGTTGCCGTCTCCAGCTGTCTGTAGCCGTCTCCAGCTGTCTGTAGCCGTCCCCAGCTGTCTGTTGCCGTCTCCAGCTGTCTGCAGCCGTCTCCAGCTGTCTGTAGCCGTCTCCAGCTGTCTGTAGCCGTCTCCAGCTGTCTGTAGCCGTCTCCAGCTGTCTGCAGCCGTCTGCAGCTGTCTGTAGCCGTCTCCAGCTGTCTGTAGCCGTCTCCAGCTGTCTGTAGCCGTCTCCAGCTGTATGTTGCCGTCTCCAGCTGTCTGCAGCCGTCTGCAGCTGTCTGTAGCCGTCTCCAGCTGTCTGTTGCCGTCTCCAGCTGTCTGTAGCCGTCTCCAGCTGTCTGTTGCCGTCTCCAGCTGTCTGTAGCCGTCCCCAGCTGTCTGTTGCCGTCTCCAGCTGTCTGTAGCCGTCTCCAGCTGTCTGTAGCCGTCCCCAGCTGTCTGTTGCCGTCTCCAGCTGTCTGCAGCCGTCTCCAGCTGTCTGTTGCCGTCTCCAGCTGTCTGTAGCCGTCCGCAGTAATATACATCTGTCCGCAACATTATGCAGCTGGCTGAAGCCGTATACAGCTGTATGCAGCTGTCTGCAGCTGTCTGCAGCTGTCTGCAGCTGTCTGCAGCTGTCTGCAGCTGTCTGCAGCTGTCTGCAGCTGTCTGCAGCTGTATGCAGCTGTCTACAGCTGTCTGCAGCTGTCTGCAGCTGTCTGCAGCTGTATACAGCTGTCTGCAGCTGTCTGCAGCTGTCTGCAGCTGTCTGCAGCTGTCTGCAGCTGTCTGCAGCTGTCTGCAGCTGTCTGCAGCTGTCTGCAGCTGTCTGCAGCTGTCTGCAGCTGTATGCAGCTGTCTGCAGCTGTCTGCAAGCTGTCTGCAGCTGTCTGCAGCTGTCTGCAGCTGTCTGTACTTTCCTGCACGGTACAGTGACGAAAGACGACGGAAGAAATAACGCAAGATTGGACTCATGGCCCGATGTACACAAATTACCGATATCGTCATCTTGCATTTTGTTCACTCTCACTTGCAGAAAATGAGACTGTCACAATTGTAGACTGAGTGGTGTTCACAGACAACCTGAGATTGGCGCCGGCTATTTCTGGCACTTCGATTTCTATATCTATTTCTATTTCATTTATATCTCCGTCATTCATGAAGTTATCAATAAATTATAAGGTACGAAGTTAAGGAAAACAAATAGCCAAGCAGGACAGGCCGCATCTCGGTTCTCAGGAACGTAGTTTTAAATGGTTTTGGGAGGTCACTTCCTCCATCCTCCAAAGTTGGCTGTCCTCCTCCATAATTTCGACTTCCAACATGGGATCATATGTGGAATGTCACTCAATCCATTTGGGCCTGCCCATGGCCTTCTTGTATTGTGCTCTCTCAGTAATTTTCAAAAACCTACACAAATAATGCCGATTCTGCCAGAACATGTTATAATTTCTAGGCGTCGTCTACACGGTGAGGGCCTGACACGCACTCAGCTGTGTATGATGACGAACGGACACGGACTCAGCTGTGTATGATGACGAACGGACACGGACTCAGCTGTGTATACGATGACGAACGGACACGGACTCATCTGTGTATACTGACGAACGGACACGGACCTCATCTGTGTATACTGACGAACGGACACGGACTCATCTGTGCACGATGACAGACGGACACGGACTCAGCTGTGTCCGTCCAAATAACTTATCGTCCCAAACCAGATCACCAATCGTCCCAGGCTACATCGCTTATCATCCAAATTCGGTACCACATTTTGATCGACGAAGCGCTTCATGTCCCCCCGTGCCCGTCCCACCTTACCTTTCACCTGCGGGACGGTCGGTTGGATATGCCTTGGAACGAAACAACCGACTTACCACATGTAGGAGACGATAAAGAAATGGCGACGCAAGTGGTGGTTTTTCATCAGGTCGAGGATTTTGCTCCACTCGCCGATGTGCGCGTGAAACTCGTGCTGAAGGTACTCGCCGGTGCCCGGCCTGTTCTTCAGATTGATTTGCGTCGATCTCAGACGCTCTGCGGCGGACTTTCGTGGCTGGCTGCCATGGTAACCGTTACCTGACGACAAAACAAACAATTGCATCAGTTGAAGTGTCGAAGCAATTTGCTGTGCTTCGAATGCATACACCGATCAATTACAAGTCATGGCCCGAAGTCATATTTGGTACTATGTTTTGTTTTGCGGTACATTATCGCGATTCACGATAACAAGCATCAACAATACCTAACACATTTGCGGTTGTCATATCCGTTATTAAGCGATGCACCAATTCTTAGTTAAGTTAACGGGAAATTAGTAATAAATTGCCGAACATTGCCGTGCACCTCACTTGAGCGTGTATAGGTCACACTGGTAGGTGTGCATGCAGTTCCGGTTTGCATTATAATACTTCGAATGAGAGATACAAGCACACGTCTTTGGCAGATAATGAGTGGATCACATTCTCTATGATGCGCGTTTGAGTGGATATAAAAGCAATGTATCGATGCAGTGACTTTTCGATCAACTTTTGTAGATGAAACTGCCCTATTTATTGCGCACAAGCTCTTTCATGGGTTATTCATGCCGTATTTTGACATATGAGCATACCTTAGTTGATGGCCTGCTACCAGGTATGGGGATGTCAGACAATATTCGGCTTCATACATCGTATGGCGTACTGCCAATGTGCCACAGTCATCATTACATTAGAACATAAATTATCAATCTGCTACCCGACCAGAAAAAGGAGCCGTCCATAAGCTTCCGGCATTATGCAAATGAGGCTGCTCCGACTTTGAAACAAGGGCTTATGCGGCTTAAGAGGCACAATCCGTGGAAACCCCGCCTGGAACGCGAATGACAGGTTGAGCCACAACTGCCGCAGACTCGCCTTGCAGTGCTATTTGCTGCTCAATCGCGTAAGGTTAACCGGAATGGGTAACGCACAACTGAAGGCAGTCCGGTACGCGGATTTGCGTGCTCGACTGCTCGACGAAAACTTCAAGTGGCTCTCTGTTCAGAGTAGAGTGACGGTCTGTATGTCAACAGCTCATCAATGGCTGTCTGTTTGAAGTAGAGTGACGGTCAGTCTCAGTCAACAGTTAGTCAGTGGCTCTCTGCCGCGACTTTCTGCTGCAAACGACGATCCGCAACCAACTCACAGGGACCGAGCACCGTACCACCCTCCCCCCCCCCATTCACGAAGCGGACCCGTACCCCGGCAAGACATGTTCCATTTTGAGAAATGAACACGGAGCCTGCCCATGCACTATGCATGTCGAATTGTTGGTCACATGGCGTCTATATTAACACATTTCAGTACCTATTCTTACAACATGGGTGGTACTGGAACTCCGCATTAAGTTCCAAACGTTTGCCGCTAGAGGCGTATCGGTCGGCATGCCCGTTTCTGCTCCCTATCGAGGGGGCGGAGCATGCCATCTCACTTCCACACCCTGTCGTACCATCACACTTCCGACATGTACATCACCCACACCTCAGGGTGAGGAGCGCGGTCCACGACATTTGGCCGACATTGTCCGACATGAACATCGGTCACATGTCACATGGCGTAAGTCTACAAACTGATAGGGCGCTGCATGACCGATGTAGTCGATGCGCCCCTGAACTCCAACAACCAACCAACCGATCTACAAACTGGTAACTTTCGAACCGTCTCCTGGTGGATAATGCTTCCTTTTCTCGCCAGGCAATCGTCGTAAATGGTCGGCAACTCCAATATTTCACTTTTGCTTAGCAGATATTTGAGTCCCACAGTAGGTGTTCTGTGTCCGTGATTCACACCACCGCTACCCTCCACCAGCTGATAGCCACATGGTGCGAAGATGGTTGTCCGGTTTCACCCGATAGGGTGCCCTCACCAGGTACTGGGAACAGTCTGCCCTCACCGGGTACGGTCTGCCCTCACCGGGTACGGTCTCCCCTCACCGGGTACGGTCTGCCCTCACTGGGTACGGTCTCCCCTCACCGGGTACGGTCTGCCCTCACCGGGTACGGTCTGCCCTCACTGGGTAAGGCTCAGCCTTCACTGGGTAGTGGTCTGTCGTCACTGGGTAGTGGTCTATCGTCACTGGGTAGTGGTCTGTCGTTACTGGGTAGTGGTCTGTCGTCACTGGATAGTGGTCTGTCGTCACTGGGTAGTGGTCTGTCGTCACTGGGTAGTGGTCTGTCTTCACTGGGTAGTGGTCTGTCTTCACTGGGTAGTGGTTTGTCGTCACTGGGTAGTGGTCTGCCATTATTGGGTAGTGGTCTGTCTTAACTGGGTAGTGGTCTGTCTTCACTGGGTAGTGGTCTCGGCTCAACCAATCGCTGTGCACGGAGCGTAAATCTTTTACTCCAAAATTATATTACTCCAGTGCAGATAATTCCGGATCTTAGGCGAGTTTCATGAAACAAAATTCCCTCCGGTGGCGGTGGTGGTGACGGTGATAGTGACGATGGTGGCAACGATGGCGGTGACGGTGGAGGTGATCATGGTGGTGATCATGATGGTCGTGGTGGCGGCGGTGGTGGTGACGGTGGTGACCGTGGTGGTGACTGTAGTGGTAGCCGTGGCGGTGACGGTGGCGGTGACGATGGTGGTGACAGTGGTAGTGACCGTGGTGGTAACAGTGCTAGTGTAAGTGGTTTAGGGCGCGCCGACTGCTGTGCTCATTTTGCGTCCATTTGTGGAAGGTTTGGTAACATGAAGTTCTCGAACGACTCCCGGTGGCCAAATATCGTATGTCATGTCCAGAGTTTTCGGGCCACCTCCATATCGTTCATAGCTTGCTCGATTGTTCGGGAAGTGGTGGACAGAGCGACGTACTCCAAAGCGGGCTGTCAAGGTACAAAGACCAGTAAGTTTCTAGGTGTCTTGATTCATGCGCTCGTGGCTCTCTGGTGTTTCTCAGGAGTCGTCTCCATATGAATAGTGTTGTGATGTGTTGCGTGCTCAAGGATTTGGGCATAGGTGGCTGGATGAGTGGAGGCTGGTTCAATGCGCACAGTGTTGGTGTCGAGTGGTTGCACAGAGTGTTGGTCACAGAGTGTCCGAGCCGGCTGGGAGAAGCTTCCGAAACAACTGCTACCAAGCACCTTTCCGGTGCCTTGGTAACAGTTGTTCTGGAAGCTTCTTCCAGTCGGTTCGGAGCGTCTAATGGCGACACACTACTGCAGACGTGACGACACACTACTGCAGACGTGACGACACACTAGCGCAGACGTGACGACACACTAGCGCAGACGTGACGACACACTACCGAAGACGTGACGACACACTACCGAAGACGTGACGACACACTACTGCAGACGTGACGACACACTCGCAGACGTGACGACGCACTACCGCAGACGTGACGACACACTACCGCAGACGTGACGACACACTACCGCAGACGTGACGACACACTACCGCAGACGTGACGACACACTACCGCAGACGTGACGACACACTACCGCAGACGTGACGACACACTACCGCAGACGTGACGACACACTACCGCAGACGTGACGACACACTACCGCAGACGTGACGACACACTACCGCAGACGTGACGACACACTACCGCAGACGTGACGACACACTACCGCAGACGTGACGACACACTACCGCAGACGTGACGACACACTACCGCAGACGTGACGACACACTACCGCAGACGTGACGACACACTATGCAGACGTGACGACACATACGCAGACGTGACGACACACTACCGCAGACGTGACGACACACTACCGCAGACGTGACGACACACTACCGCAGACGTGACGACACACTACCGCAGACGTGACGACACACTACCGCAGACGTGACGACAACTACCGCAGACGTGACGACACACTACCGCAGACGTGACGACACACTACCGCAGACGTGACGACACACTACCGCAGACGTGACGACACACTACCGCAGACGTGACGACACACTACCGCAGACGTGACGACACACTACCGCAGACGTGACGACACACTACCGCAGACGTGACGACACACTACCGCAGACGTGACGACACACTACCGCAGACGTGACGACACACTACTGCAGACGTGACGACACACTACCGCAGACGTGACGACACACTCACGCAGACGTGACGACACACTACCGCAGACGTGACGACACACTACCGCAGACGTGACGACACACTACCGCAGACGTGACGACACACTACCGCAGACGTGACGACACACTACCGCAGACGTGACGACACACTACCGCAGACGTGACGACACACTACCGCAGACGTGACGACACACTACCGCAGACGTGACGACACACTACCGCAGACGTGACGACACACTACCGCAGACGTGACGACACACTACCGCAGACGTGACGACGTGACGACACACTACCGCAGACGTGACGACACACTACCGCAGACGTGACGACACACTACCGCAGACGTGACGACACACTACCGCAGACGTGACGACACACTACCGCAGACGTGACGACACACTACCGCAGACGTGACGACACACTACCGCAGACGTGACGACACACTACCGCAGACGTGAGACGTGACGACACACTACCGCAGACGTGACGACACACTACCGCAGACGTGACGACACACTACCGCAGACGTGACGACACACTACCGCAGACGTGACGACACACTACCGCAGACGTGACGACACACTACCGCAGACGTGACGACACACTACCGCAGACGTGACGACACTACGCAGACGTGACCACTAGACGTGACGACACACTACCGCAGACGTGACGACACACTACCGCAGACGTGAGGTGACGCACACTACCGCGACGTGACGACACACTACCGCAGACGTGACGACACTACCGCAGACTGACGTGACGACACACTACCGCAGACGTGACGACACACTACCGCAGACGTGACGACACACTATAGAAGACGTGACGACACACTAACAGCAGACGTGACGACACACTACCGCAAACGCACCATCTGCAAATGGTTGTGTTGACCGGCTGACTATTCGACGTGCCACGCGCGCTGGGTGGGCTTCATTGTTGAGACGCGTGCCTGGTGCCGATATGATCCATCTCGCCTAAGTGGCGTACATGATACGCTCCTCCCGTTAGCCTAAAGCCACCGGGTGCAGGCGATATCTTCAAGGCTTGCACGGACTAGCAACGTGCTCAACCATCTAGTAGCATGTCGATATCATGTAGATAGCATATTTGCTGAGGCAGAATCTGCTGGACTGCGAGCGCATTGTGTACGCCATGAATACATAGTGTGCACACTAGACATTTGCATTCTTTTACAGAACGTTTGGTAATTGTCATACTTCATAGCAGGAAACACAAGGCCAATGCCGCCGTAAGCCCATCTGCGCTCGAGCTGCATCCCATCAGGTTCTGCAGTTCACCCGGCCTGCAGCTACTACCATGACGGTATTGCATGTACATCATCCCAAGCGTAGCTTTCGTATGCACCTCATCATGGGATTGACCTTGCCACAGGTCGAATAACTTGACTTGTGGGTCTGCCTCCTCTTCGATGGATCAGCCCCAACAGAGCATCCTAGACTTTGTCTTGCAAAGCTGATGGCTCGAATGGAGCTTGTGATGGATGCAGCCGCTCTTCCGCCCTTACAAATGGCGATGCAATTCCCAGCTGGCTTTTCAACCAGCTCACGCAACAACGCAAACACACACGAGAGACCCAGTATGGGATAACAAGTCAGTTAGTTATTTGGGTTTTAGGGCGCTTCGACCAGTTTTGATCATTCGCGCCCATGACATTGTATTGTGCTTCACTGCTAATGCGAACTATTACCTCGGTGTATACGTGGTATGTGCAAGGATGTGCAAGTAATGGCATGAGAATAGTTCGTGGCGCACCGTCAAAGTTTCTGAACAGCGGGGACACTGTGGCCTTTCCTCCCCAAATGGATAATAAGTTATGTATGTGAAGCTAACATATTAGATGCACTTCAAACAACTGAAGGTACACTTTTACAAACGCTTTCTGAAACAAACGTAAATAGGTAAACATGTGGGACCGGGGGAGCGCCACAATCCAGTTGTATATTAAGCAACACAAGCTGACATCAGCTGACGAGATGACATGGCGAGACACACTTGGCATGCCGTTCCGAACTTCTCGTTGTGGGCGAGGCTGAGCGCCGAGAGAGACTTCCTCTCACTAAGGACACAGATCAACGGAATTGGCCCCGTATGCCTGTCCAGAGCGAGACAACGCATCCGGAAGGCAATGACATTACAATTGCTTATCATAGAACCACAAAATAAACACTAGCATGTAAAAGTTACGTAATAGAGAACACACAGGAGCTGAATATTTTAACTGACGCTGTTTTGATCCGTCTACTTTATCATGTGAGTTGTTTTATATAGTCATGTTTGAGTTTTGGCACTTCAACGTTTTACTTTAGCGGCTTTTAGCTTTAACAGAGTGGTTGGTGGAACAGCATAATATCTCTAGCTAGTAGCATGCACACTGGACATGGTGTTTTACTGCCAGTTTACTAGCTCGTTTTAGGATAAGATGGCATAAAATTGGATTCATCATTGAGCTCGCTTCTGGCACACGGTACAGAACGGAACAAAAATATTTCACTTACGGTGGCGAAATGCCACAAGGTTACCTTAATGCGCCAGGAAATATTTTAAAGCAATTTCGAATTTGAAGAGATGAAGCCTACCCGGCATAGTTGATCGTTCGCCCAGCAGGGCGACGTTACTAGTGTGACATACGGACTGACTTGTTTGTGTTCGTTGTTCGACCCAGGGATCGTCAGCTTCAAAGTAATGCAATTAGTGTGCCATCCAATCTGTCAGTTTAGTAGTGAATCAGCAACGGAAGCAAATTAGAACGGGTGACTCAGTGATAGCTACATGTTCACCGTGCATTCCAGCAGAGATGCCTGGCCTCAGCCCTCGCCGACCCGGCAGGGTTCTCCCTGCCGGCCCGAGGGGTCACCTGAGGTCGTATTCAATGCATGACCTGACTGAAGTCCCTGGAAATGATTAGGAAACACAGAGCCTGTGTCCTTTGACATTCTTTCGCAAGGATTAAAATATATGAATGCATTTATCTCGATCATAGTGAAAACGAATCCATACAGGATAGGTCTTGTCAAGTCAGTATACGGTCTGAAAACCAACTTTCAAACCATCCATGTCAAAGATATGGAACAAAAATGCTACAGGCAAGTCAACATAGTTATCAACTATATCACATATTATTTCTGTGCATTTTGTCACACTAGGTTCAACAAAAGTCATAATAGGCCAACCCAGTGACCTGGCATTTACCTTTGGATAACTATCTGTGAATAGGAATGCAAATATATCTATACATACATATACATATATATATATATATATATATATATATATATATATATATATATATATATATATATATATATATATATATATATGTATGTTTTTATTTTTTCTTTCAAAAAAAAAAAAAAAAAAAATAAAATAATTTAAATTAATTAATTAATTAAAAAAAAAAAACAAAATTAATTAGACAAAAATAAAAAATAAAAAAGCTTGGATATCTCTGAAACATCACTTTTGAATTATACAATTGTGTTCCAAGATGAACCGCTATGATACTAGAGCATCCAAGCAGAATGTTTAGCTTTTGACCTCGTAGTCTGCCCCAGGCCACGCTGGGACAATGCACAAATTGGCAAGCCTATCTGTGCAGCCGTCGCCTGTGTGTGC
Organism: Imbricaverruca yamaguchii; assembly: GCA_034440575.1. Taxonomy (NCBI): domain Eukaryota; kingdom Metazoa; phylum Arthropoda; class Thecostraca; family Neoverrucidae; genus Imbricaverruca; species Imbricaverruca yamaguchii. The sequence continues at coordinate 777,697 of JAOTOL010001382.1, forward strand.
GTTGCTCGAGAAGTTATTCAGAAGCAAGGTCAAATCAGGTCAGCTTGCACCAGGTCAGGTCACTTCAGGCCATCCTATCTTCCAATGTCATGCCACTCGGCTTAGGCAGCGCTGAAACCGAATTCAGATACACTTGCCGATGAACAGCAGCAGCACACTGCATAGGATAGCATTGTGTTGAAGAATACCCATGATAAGTGACCCGACCGTACGACCTTTAACACATACTTCAGCCCAGAATGTTTTTTTCATGCTCTTTATCATCTTTGACATCACAAATTAACCCCAATTCGAATTTGTCTCACTGAATGCGGTAAATATATATGGAAATAAACCCGACCTTAGGTTCATAACCATAGCCTTGAACATTTTCAGATATGAGCTTGTTCGTTTTAATGTAAGGATAGCATGTTCGGAGTTTGGTGGTCATATCATCATTGTTGCAGCCATTTTGACTGGCGACGCTTTGCATATTTTGGAACCCTTTGACCCTTTGCCGATCGATGACCTTCGATGATCTGAATCTGAAAAACTTGCAAAATATGCAAAATAAATCCATAATAAGTTATTGAAAATGAGGTCTTTAAGCATTCACTAGTTGCGCCTATATCGCAGAAAAACCTGAGGGAGTTGTGCATAGCCCCCGCCCCCCTTCCGGCACGGCGGGGGTTAAGATAGTCAGTGTTGCTGCGCTTGATGCGTTGATATACTCACGGGTGCAGGCAGAATTTTCTTTACGGGGGGATGTGCAATGCGACTAAAAGTGTTACATGCTATGGAGAACGCTTTCGGCCTTCTTCGTGCGCCGAACATTTGTGGTTTGGCATGGCACACAAAATATTTGCTTCTTCTCATGTATTTTAGGGGGCGCCCACCTTCCTGTTAGACTACGCCTCTGAACATATTACCGTGCTGTATCGTCTTGTTACCTACTAATAACCACCGGATGTGACGGAGTACGGACCCAGTTGTCTTCTATGACACCGGGGTAACTGTATGATGCCGGGGTAACTGAAATCTCCGGTGATGCGCCAGCGATATGACTTGGTACAAGAGGCACAGCGGTGTTATGTTTCGGTCCAGCCTTCTGAATTTGGCTCACACAGACGTGTGTGAGCCGCAAGGTCCCAGAGTAAGCGGACGCGGAAGTAAGCCTCGACGCTGGATTTTCTTCGTGAGATGAATCACTAGTGCACAGCGCTGACGGGTACCGAACGCATTGGAAGTTGCCTAAATGAAAACTCTCAGCCGCATCCGGGAAGGCAAAGGAAAAAGTCGAAAAAAACACCGACCACGACCGCCTCGCCGTCCGAGATAGTCACGCAACTACTTAAAGGCCAACAATTGTGTCCGGGCGATGCAGTGATGACGCGTCAGCTGTTATGCTGCATAGTTAAGCGTGAAAACACGTTTGTCGGCTGAAAGCACAACACCAACCAGCGAGCACCCATCAGTAGATCACACAGAGACGGTAAATGCCCCGCCGTCGGCCAGCTCGCGATGGTGAGGCCTCAGGCCCACAAAGGCCAAACTACCCGATGACATGACTGTCATTTCCTTCCTAAAAAGCAGTGCACAATTCGCGAACACTGCGCAAAAGTAGTCTCTTTTGCACCGAACACTTCGCGCCTTTTGCATCTCTCTCGAACGGCTTTAGCGTCCCCTACCAAGGCAGAACCTACCAATGCTGTCGTACTCGTAAAATTAAATCACTTCCCTGTTCAATTTCTGTTCAGGGACGTGCGCGGTGGCGGCGGCTTCCACCAACACAAACGACGTCATACAATGGTGACGTCAGAGGAACATTAACTCGTGGCTCAGACGCCAACGGGCCTCAGGAACACGAGAAGACCGGAACATAGCCAACTCCTAATATGGTTTTAAAAATGTATCTGACATATGTGACCTTTCATGACACGTTTATGGCCTTTCTTTGAACAAGGTACTCCCAAACGCTGCCATACTGAATACCTCATATCTAAGAAATGGTGCCTCTCCAGACAAGTGCCCCTATGACAATTCATGGATCCACCACTGATTACAAGATTGCTCTCTCCCTCTCTTTGTCCTTCTCTCTCTCTCTCTATCTCTATCTCTCCCTCCCTTTCTCGTTCTCTCTCCCTCTCTCTCTCTCGCGGTTTTGCTCCCCAGCTGATTATAAAATCCTGTGCATGGTGTGCATCGTGCATGTAACATTGTTTGCGGCTTCTCTTGCAAATTTCACAACTTCCATTGGACCACTAAGAGGAAAGCGGACCAATTGAAAATGTTCTATATTTTGTATGCCCGAAACAGCAATGTGGCAGTGTACATTAGCCCGCGCCGTCTTTCCTGTAAGATCCTCACACCCCGTCTCGGGGGGGGGGCGGTTAGTAACCGCCCTCTACAATCTAAACTAAGCATCGCACGAAAACACAAAAGGTGTCATCGCAAAGCGCTCGACGAGTAGGGTTCGGGTCCACCCCCAAAACAATTTCTCCCCAAAAGTGACGTCACCAGGACAGCTAGAGTTTCACGACTTACATTATGTTTTTGGTTCTGGGGAGTTCATTTTCGGGATATATGAGAGAAAAAAATTGGAATGAGTAAAGGACAGCGCCATTTGCCAAGGCTACAACTTTTTTTGGCCCCCCAAAATATAATCTTTTTCTTTCTTTTTTTCAAAATTAAGTTTTCAAGTCTTCCTTAATTTTCCTTTTCCAGTGGGTAGAACAGACTGAGAAACGTTGTTGGAAGTCAACTTGCTCTCACAAAAAATGCTTACTTTAGCCAAAATCCTCTATTTGAACTACAATTTGACAAATATGCAACATTTATATGTAGTCAAAAACGAAAAAAAATATAAAAATTCCACTCATGCTTTATGTTGCATCCCTAAAGATAAGCAAACGCTGAAAGTTTCATTAAAATATATGTAACCGTTAAAGCGTGAGGACTGGTTGAACGTTTTTGGAGGTGACCTCACTTGACCTTAACTAACTCGTTGACCCTAGATGACCTGACTTCCAAATTTTGAAACTTCATGCCAAATTGATGTGGGAAAAGTTATGCCAAATTTGGGCCCTCTGCCGCGCGCCGTTTGTCCACTATCCGCGAAAAACCTGAGGTAGGGGCGGTTGAAGACCCCCCGCCGAGACGGGACTGGTTTAAAAAAAAGCGATGAGTGAGCCGTCCGAAGGTTATGATGGATTTCTTGGGGAACTTCTGGCCATATAGTATGCAAGTGTCTGCTATCACAACGGCTGCAAACAAAAATAGATTTGATCCTCTTATTCCTATCACACTCAATCATTGTACACACACCGGACCTTTGACACCTTCGAAATTATTTCGATATCTCAACATTTTGATAATGCACCGCAAGCCTCGTCATGGGTATTGGTATCTCTCGATACCAAATATGGGTAGATTTGTGAGAAAATAAAGAAACGCGGGGCGACCCAAGAAATGAGTTCGACCTTTGACTTTGAAAGTTAATGTGATGTCTGAACAGTATGTTAAGAAAACCTCACGGGACGTTGAATGACACCCACTTAATGCGAATTCAAGACATAGCGGCGAGGCGCGATGATTTCGAACAATTTAAGCTCACCGTCGATCTTGTAGTTTGACATTAACATGTACCGGTTTGAGATGTTACTGGAGGTTCACCACAGGCTATTGCTTAATACCAGAGGTGGGTAAGTTATGGCGAAGAAAAAATGCGGGGCGACCGAAGAAATCGGTTTGACCTTCGACATTTAAAATTAGTTCGGTTTCGTAATATTATGATCCGGCACAGGCCTCATCGAATGATACCCACTTGGTGCAAATTCGACCCATGGCGACGAGTCACGAGGACTTCGAAAAATTAGAACTAGCCATTGACCTTGATGTTTGACCTTCGAATTCCCCGGTTTCAGAATGTTACTCGAGGGCTCACCATGGGCTATCGCTTGCTAGTGGATCTGGGTGGGCTTGGGCGAAAACCCTATTGAAAAGATACGAGACGACGGAAGAAATCAGCTTGCATTTTATCCCGTCGAGAATATTCTGAATCACTAACATTCGGATACTGCAGAACAAACAACGTCAAATGGCATCCACTTTCTGCAAATTGAAGCCATAGTGACGAAACGCGAGGTCACCGAAGACCTCAGTCAAACTTAACATGCCCCGGTTTGAAATGTTACTCAGGTGTTCACCACTGGCTATCACTTGATACCAGATTTTTATAGGTTTGAGGGAAAACGAAAAAATATGATCCGACCGAAGGATCGGATCGGCTTTTGCATTAAAAAAAAAAACATTTGATTGCTTTGCTTACTGATACCACATAACAAGTCACACCGGGTTGCGTCCACTTCATAGAATTTGAAGCGATAGGAACCGAACCTCGCGTTCCGTCGATATCGCTTCAATATCGCCATCTAATAAATCAAGCTTACCTTTGACCTTGAAGTTTAACTTTGACATGCACCGGTTTGAAATGTTGCACGATAGTTCACCACGGCTATCACTTAATACCAGATGTGGGCAGGTTTGGGTGAAGACGAAGAAATTGGAGGCGACCCAACAAACCGGTTTGCGTTGGACCTTCACTTTTGAAGTGGTCATGTGAGACCTATGTAGGTGCTCACAGGATATTCTGTACAAGCAGAAGCATTTGTGGTAATTGATTCGAACGACCATAAATCCGTCACTGAATTCCAATGCCAAAAGAATTACGCCTTTTCCGAACTCGTCGCTAAACACGAATACGAAAACGACGTTAAATTGACGTACGTGCCTAAGGGTGCCCATGGCTCTACCCTAATGTCTTTAAGATACCCAAGGACACCCAGAGTTACGTTTGTTCAAGATATATCAATATTTTCGCAGAGGAATGCAACTTAAGAAGCATAAAGCCTTGCAATAATGCAAATTTGTTCCGTGGCAAAGGCACAATTTTTCACCAAAGCGAAAACACAGGATGGTCAAGGTTCGTGTTATTCAAGAATCATCTGCAAGAAGAAATTTATAACGTTTGCTGGTTTATCATAAGGTGATGTTGTGACGAGAGATAGCCTGCGAAGCCCGTTGGTTGGGTAGATTGGCTTCTAGTATTTTTTTTATAATCCTTTGCATACATATTTGGCATTTATAAATGATTAAGTACAATTTTGCGGCGGTCATATTCAGGACTTGGGGACACGAAAGAGGTTGAGTGGGATAAATCGGCATTTTTCAGAAATTGGAGGTGGTAATTTCCCAGCCCCCCCCCGAAGTGGTTACACCCATGATCACAGAATACCTAAACTACATCTCCAACTATCACAGAGTATCCACACCGCATCATCACAGAGCACCTACACTACATCTCGAACTAACACAGAATGCCCATCATGCCTCCATACCAGCAAATAGTACATATTCTACGTCTCTATCTATCACATAATACCTATACTTCGTCCCTAACTATCACAGAACAGAAAGTGCCCGAATTGCGAGAAGAAGCACACACACATGCACACCAACGTGTGACTGTCGGATCAGCTGTTATATGGGCTGCCATATGAGCTGCCAATTGCGACAGCTGGATGAACTGGGTTTTTTTTTCGTCTGGCGAACAGTGCCAGTGATATCGCGGCTCTACCTCAAGAAAACCACAGCTGCGTATCGGCAGATCAGTGGTCTGCAACAGATCCGGTTTGGGGCGGTCAATGCGGATCCGGCACCAGGCGTGCTGCTCCAGCCACCAGGCCTGTTGCTCCCGCCACCAGGCCTGTTGCTCCCGCCCCCAGGCATGTTGCTCCCGCCACCAGGCCTGTTGCTCCCGCCACCAGGCGTGCTGCTCCCGCCACCAGGCCTGTTGCTCCCGCCACCAGGTGTGCTGCTCCTGCCACCAGGCGTGCTGCTCCCGCCACCATGCGTGCTGCTCCCGCCACCAGGCGTGCTGCTCCCGCCACCAGGCCTGTTGCTCCCGCCACCAGGCCTGTTGCTCCCGCCACCAGGCGTCCCTTGTACCCAAATTCAGTGGCAAATTAGATGGCTCAAATGGATATAAATGAACGCCATTGAAGCAGAATGTTCATTCCAGCATATCGATGAACACGATGTATTGATTTATTTATTTCCCGATGCATGCCCTCCACGTTCAGTGGCTATTGTGGAAAGTCTGGGTATAACTCACAGATGTCTACAAAGAAAGGATTGATTAGTGGTCACTAGTTGGAGCAGATGCGCAGCAAACATTCGTACACCAACATAATACAATACCAATATCACTCTCTGCACTACACACACCGTGCTTGCAACGCGAGCTATAAACGAGTAGTTTATAGAAGTGATAGGAAAGCGATGGCCTAAAGGTGAGTTCATGGTGTACACACATCCAGTGTGTAAGTTTTGTGTGCGACTAGTGTTCTTCGTGGAGATAAGCTAGTGCGTGCTTCTTCAAGTTTGACAACCCCGATGTTTTTGTTTCAGTGTGAAGTTTGTTATAGTGGAAGACAGACAAATAGATAAATCCCCTGCTGCCAGCCTCTCTATGTATGGCTGTCAGATGCAGGTAGTCGTCTCCACGTGTGTGACGATTTCGCAGGGTAGAGTTTGTAATGATTTGACCAGCAATGTGCGTTGGCTCACCCGTCAGAATGATCTTGTGAAGAAAAAGAAGACTACGAAATAGATGCAGATCAGCTGCGGTGAGGAGAATCAACTCTTACGGTTTTCAGAAATATGATCAAATTTCCGTAGACCTGACACGACTCTAGTGGCGAAGTAAATGATCTTGTCTAGTCTGTGGATGTTTGCTGCCGACCCGTTCCCGTAAACAGACATGCAGTAGCGGATATTTGATATAACCATGCTACTAACTATAGTGAAGACGGTACTGGTGGGCAGATGGTGACACAGATGGCTCAGGGCCAGAAGGAGTCCAATGCGCTTGCGGACCACGACAGCTACATAGGAATCCCACGACATGTGGCGATCAAATGTCACCCCAAGGTTCTTACACAAATGATTCATCTATCACGGCGTCTCCAAAGCACACTCGTATCGGGGTATTATTAAGAAGATTTTGACGCGATCCGAACGTAAGCAGCTGAGTTTTGGTCTGGTTCACCTTCAAACCGTTATCCAGGAAGTAGTCGTAGAGTTGGTTGAGACAAGTCTCCATCTGACTTATCAGATTTTGGATGGACCTAACGACGAGCCGTGAAAGACACGTATATTGTTTGGGAGAAAGGAGTAGAGGTGTCTGTTTCCGCGTTGATCTGAGATGCTAACAGCCTGCGTGTGACCTCCCAGATATACCCTAAACCAGTCGGTGTCGATTCCATGGAGTTCTAGTTTAGTGGGCAGTTTGGTGTGGTCTTTTACATCGAAGCATTTACTGAGGTCAAGAATGCAAAGAAGAGCTACTTCCGAGCGGTCCATTCCTGCTAATATTTTGTCCGAAGCTGAGATAAGAGCGGTTTCCGTAGAGTGGCGTGGTCTGAAGCCGTGCTAGGTTTGCACCAGTAGGTAGTTTGATTTCAAGTTGTTTCTGCTCTCCCCTCTCAGTGATCTTGGCGATAACCGGAAGAAATGAGATTGGCATAAAATTAGAATGATCCGAAGTATCTCTTGAGTTATGAATGGGAGTTACTGTTGACAGTTTCCAATCGGGGGATAACAGCTTTAGTTAGGCATGTCTTTATAATGTCGAGCAGCACTTCGCTGATAAAAAAAGAACAGAAATTTGATAACCTTTATACAGATCTCGTCGGATCCACAGGCACCTGTGCTTGTCTATGACGATTTTGGCTAGCTGTTCAAGATATATGGGTGATACTTTATTAGAGCTGGTAGAGACGCACGATAGCCGGCAACTGGGAAGTGTGTATTCAGGAATATTTGTCTAGCGTTTGACCTCTGCTGATACTTTTGGTCTGACACTCACAAAATATTGATTTAGCTTTTCAGGTAGAACCTGAGGTTGAACTCTGTGACAGCCTTTTTGGAGTCGACAATGGGCTTGATATCACGCCGCGCAGCTGATGGGCCTTTCTGAACTATCTTTCCGCTAATATCTTCCCTACAGTCAGCTCTAATAGCTGATCGAAGTTGTCGGTTAAGCACTTTGTATTTTTTTTTCTATCTTGCAGATGCATGGCTACATTTCGTCGATGCATGAGCTATTTCGTAGCTTCGCTAACCTATGGTACTGTTGGGTTCTGAACTTCGCTGTTTGAGTGGCAGGTGCTCGTGGAGAATAGGTGTCAGCAATCTCAGCAGGATGTCCCATTTAACAGTTACTGAGATGCGACTAGTGACCTGGGCCCAGTCGATCTCACCAAGGTTAAGGGTCAGTTCCAAGGTATCTACTCGTCCGAAAGAACGCGACTTCATCACGGTGTTAGCTGAGGCAGGTCTGTTTACTTTAATTGAACACATGCTAAATTTGTGGGGACTGTAGTGGCAGAAACTCACTTTGGGTCTGCCGACAGAAATGGACGAACTTGTTATGATGACATCCAATAAAGAGCCTGTGGCGAATGCCGGGCGCTTCGCCGCCATGCTAATTGAGTAGTTGTTGTTAACTCAAGCAGATGTGTTTTGCTGGGGCTATTAGCCGTGTCGAGAAGTTTGCAATTTAAATCACCTGCGAGGTAGAAAGTGCAGATAAAGTTCAGTGTCGCCAATTGAACCTGTCTTTCGAGCTCAGCGAAGTCATCAATTAAGGCAGGTTGATTGTTTCGAGGAGGCCGCTGGATTGCCACCAGAATGAAATACTTTCCGCTTTTCCCTTTGACTTTGGCCGAGAGTGATTCTAGTTTCGAGCTAGAGTTTGGAGGCGTCGAAATTTTCAAAACGGTAATAGTTAGAGCAGACTTGGCGATAATCGCCACCCGACCGAAACAGCTAGAGTTGGTCCGATCCGCGAGTTTTACTTGGCACCCAGGGAAGTTAATGAAACGCGTGGGGTGCTAGGTCGCAGCCAGGTCTCAGTCATCACAGCTAAGTCTAGAGCGTAAGAACGAAGGTCGTGGTGTACATCAAGTAGCTGAGGTTTGATAGATTGGGGGGGGAATAGAGAATAAAGAAAAGTAAGGGGAGGCTGCTCTTTGGGGGGTTGGGAGGGGGGGGGGTTTTTTCCCCCCGGGTTCGGGGGGGTTGCCCCCCCCGGGGGCGGGCCCCCCCGGGGGTTTTTTTTTGGGGGGTGTTTTGGGGGGGGGGAAACCCCCCCGGGGGGGGGGGGGGGGGGGGGGGGGGGGGGGGGGGGGGGGGGGGGGGGGGGGGGGGGGGGGGGGGGGGAGGGAGGGGGGGGGGGGGGGGGGGGGGGCTCCCCGGGGGGGGGGGGGGGGTGGGAAAGGGCGTTGGATAACAACAGCCTGATGATGTCCGTATGCATGGTAGAGCTGATAATAGAAGTCTGGTAGAGCTGAAGATAGACGATAGAAGATATACGATCGCTGTTGTTGGAGCCACAGGAATCCCGAGCGGCACCAAGTCGTCAGTCAGATCATTTCCGTCTCTGCTGCAATGCTTGAAAGAAGACTTGCCACGACCAGTAGCTGATCCTTGATGCAAGGGAAGTCCGTATAGTGAAAGAAGCTGTCACTTCTGCACTCACTCAGTTTTCAGGCGTCCAATCACTGCTGTACAATTACCAGCAATAATACAGGAATAACCAGCAGAAAAGTCCACTGATGGGTCCAGGCACTTCGCGCACGTGTAGCGTATAAGCATGCCACTTTGGCTCGATATTTCACTTTTCCTTCTTTTTTTTCCTCGTACACTTCACTCTTTCTGTTCACTTCTCACTCAGATTTTCACACACCTTGTATACAGAGGCAACAAAGAGGGCGAGTGAAAGGCTGAGTAATACTATATTCAAGCCAACCGATGTAGTTTCAATTGGATGATGCGTTGCGAAATAGCTGCTTATATTTGCTCATTTTATGTAGAGTGCTGCTTATTTCATTATACGTTATGTCCTGCTGATATTATTTTGTGCGATGCGCCGCTTCTATCATATCTCATATCAAGCATTGCATGTGCCAGCAATGGTTACTTGAGAGATTCATGTTCAGTGCATTGGAGTACATGAACGTGAAAGCGATTTGGCTAATAAAACATAGCGAAATAACCAAAATGTGACTGATCTAATCAGAAAAAGGGTACAATCTGTTCAGATTCTCCAACAAACATTCACCTATCTCGAACAACAACACAATGGTTCCCATGGATATTGCTGTCGAGCCAGTTACATAATTTCAAATATAATGCCGTCCGGAAGACAGTTCGTTAGAGCGCTGGTTTGCATTGGTCTCCTCTGTCCCGGCAAAACAGGGTTCGAGCCACTTCACGCACTCGTATTTAGCCCCCGGCTGGGAAGGTCAGCTTGCTGCTGATCCGATAAGGCCTGCAACATCTGGATAAAATATGTCCAATTCGTGATTAGTTAGTTAGTTATTTGGGCTTTAGGGCGCATCGACCAGGGTTGATCATTCGCGCCCATAACGTTTATCCTAGTGCTTCACGGTAGGGAAAAGTATTACTTTTGTGTGTACGTAGTTTGGAAGTTAATCGCTGCTAAGTAGCGGAACAAGTTCCCAGAGTGTACAAGTTTTGATGTATTTCCCAGGATATCTTCGTAAGTCAACCGATCCACATCTCTTCCAAAGAACAATCGGCGCTCTGATGCAAAATACTGACATGTGGGAAGCACGTGACGCACAGTCAGTATTTCCGGACACCGCGGTCTCTCCTCCCACACCGAAGGTAGTGATGAGTAGAGTATGTGTGGCCGATGCGCATCCTGCAAAGTGTGACCTCTTCTTGTCTGGACCTACGAAGGCACGACTCCCAAGGTCCTAGACGTGGCTTGACTGTATGCAACTTATTGTTGTTTCTTATATCCCACGATCTTTGCCATTTAGTAAGTATGAAATTGGTGATTGTTGAGAAGTGGTCCCTAGCAGGAAGTAAGCATTTACGTGGGCGGGTGTGGGGGTTCCGAGCTGCCCACTTTGCCGCAGTGTCTGCGCGCTCGTTTCCCCACACCCCGATGTGGCTTGGGATCCAGCATAAGCGGACGATCGTTCCTCGTCTTTCCAACGTAGTAATTCGTATGAGAATGTCGAGTAGAAGGGGGTCCGACGGATAAAATGTAGTCAGTGCCAAGAGGCTCCTAGGGAGTCCGATAGAATCACATAGCCTAGCGTTCTGAGAAACCTCTATAAATGACAATGCTCTCACGATCGCAATAAGTTCGGAGCTATACACAGAGACATACAGAGGTAGGGTGAACGAACGTACGGCAGTACCACACACAAAAGCACACCCTGCTCCTGTGGTACTCTTGGAGCCATCAGTACAAATCTTTGTGTCCTCGGTAAGAGTCCAGGTGCTCCATCGTTCTCAGTCGACACAGTGCTGCCGGGATATCTCATTTGCGCATGTCTGATAGAGATACGTCAATTGGAGGTGAAATCAGTTCCCAGTGTGGTATTGGTATTTTTTGTACTCTTATCACTCGGCGCACTCTCATTCTACTATTTTTAAACAGGTTCTGCATCCACATACAAAATGGCAATGTCCTCTGATTCTGCCCATTTGAAAAAAAAGTATCAAGATACGGTGGGAGAAAAGTGCGTCATAAGTTGGATGCGTGGGAAACTGCCGCAGCCTACACGCATACCGCAGACCCAACATTTCACGCCTCAGAGCTACCGGTGGTTCATTCGCCTCTGCTGTCAGGCTCGCAGCCGGTGAGGTTCTGAAAGCCCCAGTAATAATACGTAGAGATAAATGGTGCACTGTATCCAGAGTGCGCTTGTTGCTGGCGCAGGCACATCATACACGTAGCATGCATAGTCTAGTTTGGACCGGAAAAATGACTTATAAATGTTCACAGGTTTTTTTGCGCCCCGCGAAAAAAAATATTGAAAAAATATATTAAAATTAGAGAAACAAAAAAAATTTTTCTAAGCGTTTTGATGTGATGTTTGGTTGGCGGGTGAGGGGACCGGCACCTCAGGACACCGGCACCTCAGGACACCGGCACCTCAGGACACCGGCACCTCAGGACACCGGCACCTCAGGACACCGGCACCTCAGGACACCGGCACCTCAGGACACCGTCACCTCAGGACACCGGCACCTCAGGACACCGGCACCTCAGAACACAGGCACCTCAGGACACCGTCACCTCAGGACTCAGGCACCTCAGGACTCCGGCACCTCAGGACACCGTCACCTCAGGACACCGTCACCTCAGGACACCGTCACCTCAGGACACTGGCACCTCAGGACTCCGGCACCTCAGGACACCGGCATCTCGGGACCTCGGCAGCAAGAACCGGAGAAACCAGGGCCAGGTCAGAATCTCATCAGGGCTCCAGTAGCAGAAGCCTGTGACAGAGGTGACATCTTGATAGACCGTCACTTGATGCAGTATCAGGTAACGCCTAGGTGGGGTTTGGCTCATACAGGAAGCATTGCATGGGCACTGGGTGCACTGGCCGATCTAGAAACATGACTTTGATCGGGCGGTGAGGAAAGTGCAAAGCAAACATTCGATGCCTTTATCCGAATTTGATAGCTCTCACAATGTAAGAAACGATTGAATCACTACTCGCCGATGTTTGATGGGGATTCCACCCCATGCGGATATTGTTCTCGAACCAAAATTGATCCAGAATGATTTTGCGCGTGTTTGATGAAAAACCAAATTTGCGTATCATGTCAGGTCCAGTGGTGGATCTAGGGGGAATGACATGCAGTATTGTCCTCGCTCTCGGAGCGAGGGCAAAGAGATCCAAGCGGATCGTAAAGTGTGATGTATTTCAACGAAGACAGTGACGAAGCACACAAGCGAGTTAACGCTCCAGAGGGGTTCCGAGCGATCGGAAAAGGTGACGGGCAGATGTGAACAGCCCCGAAACAGACGGCAGTGGCCTCTGTACCGATGAAAGAAGCCCAGGGCATATGGACATGGTTTCAGACTGATGAAGGCAGCGAATCACGGGGAGTGCTCACGGCAGGCATCGAGGGCCTGTGGTTGGGCCAACGTGAAAAGCTTCTAGGCCAATGGTGGAGGGGGGGGTCCGATCGTTTGAAGGGCCCCGGGCTGACAGAGAAGACCCAGTCAGTAAAGGCGCCTGCGCCAGTTGGAAGGACCCTAGCTGCCAGAGAGGATCCAGGGCCGTCGGAAAGAGCTCCGAGCCTAAGTGAAAAGCCTCTGTGCTGACGGAGAGGTCTCAAACACGTACAAGGGGCCCATGACACGATGGAGTGAGACCTAGCTGTCGAAGAGGGGCCTCCCGCCGGACGAAGTCGTGAGAGAGGACTGTGAGCTGACGGAGTGGGCCGAAGTCGTGAGAAGGTCCTGATCCGAGCCGGCGGAGTGGGTCGAAGTCGTGAAGGGGCCCTGACCTGAGCCGACGGAGCGGGCCGAAGTCGTGAGAGAGAGTGGACCGAAGTCGTGAGAGAGGGTCCTGAGGGAGGGGCCCGAGAGAAGGCTCTGAGCCGACGGAGTGGGCCGCTCAGGCCAGAATTGAATCCCCAGCCGGTCGGCTTTGGGACCTCACGCTGGTGGGGAGGCACAGGACTGACAGAGCGAGTCTCAGACTGACGAAAATATTCCCCAGCAACTGAGACGGCCCGAGCCCAAGAGGAGGAAGAAGAACCTTGGGTTCTTTTACGACGCATTCGTCGCTAGGTTACACAGCGTCGCCAACCTCTCACGCCGATTGGTCGCGGGTGGACTCGGTAAATTCCGTCGGTTGTGAGGTTCGAACCCAGATCAAGAATCCGACGCTCTACCAACTGGGTTACTGCGGCCACCGCCCGAGAACAGGGGTCCCGGGGAAACGAAAAAGGTCCCCTATGCCCATGGAGATACCCTGGCCGCTAAAAATGTATGCGGGCCGACAGAGGGACAAGGCCTTCTGCTGATAGAACCCTCTTGACAGAGAAGCCCTCGTTGCAAGATTGATTTCAAATGGAAGCATCATTCATTTCAAAGGCCGAGGAAGTTATTCAGACACATTATCTGAGGTCAAATGAGTCTCGGTTAACGTCAAACGCGTCACTTCGTTCAATATCATTACATTATAAGATAGCGATTGATAGCCCAATACGAGCAGAAGGCAACACTATACAATGCATATTTTTCCAGTCACGCAATTTTAATTGCATTCATATAAAGCACCCATGATAGCAGACACAAGAGTGACTTAGGGAACTATTCCGAACAGGGTAACCAATCAAGGTCGTTAATTTCCCAACTGTTACATGGAGCTTTGATTTGTATCGCAATTCAGAATGTCACTGTCCGGCTATGTCCACCACATCTTAATGCAATTTACATCAAACGTGCCTCTTATTTCATAACTCTCGTATAACTGTCACACTCATCTGGCTAACTTTCATTTATGCCAGTGTTAAATCACACGGAGACAAATTATAATACAGTAAGACTACTCTGAAGAAAGGCTGCAATACCTATTGCCGACATTGTTCTTGTCCTTGCCTTATTAACCAGAGTATACCATGTTTATTCTTCAACAGGCTGCATGGCATGACCTCACAAGTTCGATGATCCCCATCTCCGTAACTCTTCGTCTGTTTCACGAAGGACTTACGGAAATGGATTCGTGGCTCAGAAAAATAATGATATATCCTTATATATATATATATTTATTAATTTTATTAAAATATTGCATACACTGGTGATAATCTATGACCATGATATGAAATTGGGAAGGTACTTTGGAAATTTGTCATTACCTCTCCCCCATTTCTTTCTCCCATTCTCCCACTATCCCACTCTCCCACTCTCCCACTCTCCCACTCTCCCACTATCCCACTATCCCACTCTCCCACTCTCCCACTCTCCTACTCTTCCACTTTTCCACTCTTCCACTCTTCCACTCTTCCACTCTTCCACTCTTCCACTCTACCACTATCCCACTCTCCCACTCTCACACTCTCCCACTCTCTCTCTCTCACTCCCTGGGAAACTTCTTGCACCAGGAAGGAGCGTTTTGAGCTGAGCTGAAGTTGTCTTTGCCCCGTACAAGTGGCGTCGTATTACCAATTCGATAAATGACCTACTTCAGCGGGATCAATTGGCCGGCTCGGACAACGGAGTTGGCTATCACCGCCACACATGTGGCGATTCCCCGGACTATCTGGGAGCAGTCCTGGTCTGCTCACTGACCGGAACCTGGTGCTCCAACTCTGCCGGCGGCGCCCGACGGGCCCGAGCACTGCACCAGCCAACATCACGACACCAGCCTACACAACAGCACCAGACTGCGCCAATGCACCAGCCAACATCACGGCACCAGCCTACACCACAGCATCAGCCTACACCACGGCACCAGCCTACACCACGGCACCACCCAATATCACGGCACCAGCCTAGGTCACTGCACCAGCCTACGTCACGGCACCAGCCTACACCACGGCACCACCCAATATCACGGCACCAGCCTAGGTCACGGCACCAGTCTACGTCACGGCACCAGCCTACGTCACGGCACCAGCCTACATCACGGCACCAGTCTACATCACGGCATCAGCCTACACCACGGCACCAGCCTACACCACGGCACCACCCAATATCACGGCACCAGCCTAGGTCACTGCACCAGCCTACATCACGGCACCAGTCTACATCACGGCACCAGACTACATCACGGCACCAGCCTACGTCACGGCACCAGACTACGTCACGGCGCCAGCCTACGTCACGGCACCAGCCTACGTCACGGCACGAGCATACGTCACGGCACCAGCCTACATCACGGCACCAGTCTACATCACGGACGTCAGCACTGTAATCGATAACCAATTACTATTCGGAGCGGTTCCACTCACAACCAGTTATTTGAAGGAAAAATCGTTGAATTCTTGTGCGAATTATGTGTCCATTTGATGCATTATGGATTTCATTGTGAGCTACTCATGCCTTTAATAGCATTATCTATCACCTGCAGTCTATTTATTTCATTTAAAATTAGTCCCAGGTTAGTGTTCCATTGTTCGGCATGGTATGTCTGATTTATGACTCCACTCTATGGACATTCCATGCCATTTTATATTCTACTTCTTAATTATAAGACAGATCCCTTTTTATTACCAGAACGGTGCGAAATCGAGAGAAGAGCGGATTCCGTAGATTCCGTGGCGCACAGATCGATACGCCAAAGCATTAACTATGCATAGTCCCAAAAATATACTGTAATTTGTCTGCATCTTTGTCAGCAGCAACTCCATCGGGCCTCAGCCTTGATGCTGCGTCACGCCTCCAAGTTCATCATCAGTCGCGCACATCTGCCTTTGCTTAAGCAAGCACAGATCCTCATTCTTGTTAGAATCAACTCATCTAAGTTAATCTAAATCGCTGTCATGTGTGCGGAATACAAAAAAAAGAATACAGTTAAATATCCAGCGCAACGTTCTTTCACAAGCACATATTAGCTACGGATATGCATACGGGTACACGTATGAAAGGCACGTGTACACGTATGCGTGGCACTCATACATATACGTAAGGCACGTGTACACGTATGCAAGGCATGAATACACACGTGCAAGGCACGCGTATGCGTATGCATGGCACAGCGACTCCTGGTGAGGGGTAGCTATGCTCCACCTGCCCACTTACTAATTCGGTGGGGAGCGACTCATGGGAGGGGAAGCTATGCACCACCTACTAATTTGGAAGGGAGAGACTCCTGGTGAGTGGTATGCTATGTTCCGGATCAGTCTATGGTTCGCATCTGCTCTATAGCCGGATCAGCCCTGGTTCGCATCTGCTCTATAGCCGGATCAACCCTGGTTCGCATGTACTCGAGAGGATAAGCCAACAGCCACGCTTTGGAAATCGCAGAATCTGCCGAGCTTCATGTCAGATTCACGCTCGGGAGTTTCGCCGTCAGCCAGAGATTAGTGAGAATCGGCGACCGCAGAAGACGCTTCTGCGGTCGCCGATTGTGGTGTGGGCTTCGCAAATCCATCATCATCGCGCTGAGCCCAAGGTGACCACTGTTCGTGCGGCACTCGCCGGCACCCGGTCCCAAGGTGCACGTTCACTGCCGTACCAGCTGGCAGAAGCATCACTCGATTTCGTCCGAACGGCACGTGCAATCGACCCAACGCACTCACAGACGCTGCACAGCCAGGCGCCGCCGTCACCCACCGGTGCAATGGTGCACAATGTCATGAACACATCTGGAAGCGGTTCCAGGGGAGCGGGAGCGGGAGAGCGGCTGAG
Organism: Imbricaverruca yamaguchii; assembly: GCA_034440575.1. Lineage (NCBI taxonomy): Eukaryota > Metazoa > Arthropoda > Thecostraca > Neoverrucidae > Imbricaverruca > Imbricaverruca yamaguchii. The sequence continues at coordinate 794,933 of JAOTOL010001382.1, forward strand.
ACACCGGGCAGGCAGTGCAGAGTTCGAGAGGGCTACGGAGAAGATTGGCCGGAGTCGAGACATCAACATACGGTACGGAAAGGTAATGTCCCACGGTCGGTGCAGCTACGCTACCAGGATGGCCAGTGCCGAGACCTGGGAAGCAGCCGTGAACTGCCCCGGTGTCCAGTACCGATATTTGGGGGCGGGGGGGGGTGAGATGCCCCGGTGGCCTGTACCGCCGACTGATAGAATGATAGACACGGAGCAGGAGGATCAAGTGACAATCACTGATCGTGACAAGTGATTGTTGTTGGCAATGCTTCAGCTGGTCACGACAGGTTGTGACCTCTCTGGACAGCTGGCAGGGACAGGGGCGGATCCAGAAACCTGGCTGCAGGGGTGAGGGCAATCTAAAAATACGTTTTGCAATTTGGAAGAACTCATCAGAAATGAACAACAAACATTGGCTGGGTGCTCTAAGTGAATATTTATGCAACGAAATGTCTGTAGATTTCGAGTAAAAGTCATTTTAGCAAACACTGAGAGAAAATCGGCCTCTTCAGCTGCCCCGTATCCCCCTCCTGGATCTACCACTGGCCAAAAACCACTTATAGTCTGAGATCGTGATCGCCACATCATGCCAGCAATGTTGATTACCAAACGCAGTGAGAAAATCCTCCACAGAAGTCGTAAAAAGTCGTCCACTTGACCGTGAGCGCTAGGGACGGACAGCCCATTCTATCAATGAAAAGAACACACAAATTTCTCATTGATTACGCCAAGGTTTTTCCCCCGATAAATCGAGAAGTCAATCACCTCGCTAAGCAGTAGCATAAAACGACGGCACATTTAAAAGACTCCAGCAGTTCGACGTTTAGGGTGATCCTATCTTTCTTTCTTTTTGCTTTTCAGGAAGGCTTAAATCACGACTGGATATAAATGAGCTACACTGTGGGATCACAAACACGAATCTTTTTTAGCATTATTAAACATGTCAAATTTAGCACTACCTTGATACTTCTTCCATGAAACGAATATAAATAGCACACTCCAAAATCACATTTCCCCATCACAGAGCCCCTGATCATCGATAATCCCAAAGGTTCATTTAACACCGATAATCAATCACCGGCGCCCACCATCAGTCGGAACAACTGACTACGTGACAAAGAAACGCTTCCTTTAGGGAACCACCAGCACCACAACAGTGACATTCCGACCGGCAGCCCGCGCCACAGCCGTCAGCGGCGGGGGCGCGCGCGAGGCCGCTCCACTGACCATGAGAACGGTATGAGCAGGATGCTCTCGACACTGATGGCCAGCTGCAGCTTCCACCAGGACTGGAAGAGCAGCGCCTGCAGGCTGAGCAGCACCTGGCCGATGGCGTACGCCACATACAGAATGAGCGGCGCGATCGGCCGCGACTTGGACGGCGCCATCTCGACGGCCAGCACCAGCAGGGCGATCTCGACACCCTGGCGACGGGTCACGGGTCGCAGGTCAAACATCTCCGCGCCCAGCCGCAGGCTAAGCGTCATAGGTCACGGTCACAGGTCTGGGTTGCTGGTCAGTTAGTTAGTTTTTTTTGAAAATAATTATAATCCGAATTGTTGCTGGGGTGACTTGAGGAACCAGGGTTCTATTGCTAAGCAGAGCTTGTTGCGTGAACCCTGGCCCCACCACCCTATCCATGAACTCCGGTTCAACGACAGAATTTAGACCGAAAGTTTAACGTGCCGCCAATGCACCGACACGGCCGCACGGTAGCTCGTCTCCGGCCTTATCGGGCCAGCTGCCAACTGACACTCCCGGCCGGGGGCTAGATGAGAGCGCGCGAAGCGACTCGAACCCTGTGTTGCCAGTACAGGGGAGACCAGTGCAGGTCAGCGTTCTAACCAACTGAGCTACCGGGGCGGCATGCTAGTTATTAGGGTTTTAGGGCGCATTAACTGCGGGCTGCTCATCAGGACCATAGGTCAGGATCACATGTCAGAGTTCTCGGTGCCGGCTACAGGTCTGGGTCACAGGTCATGGTCGCAGATCGGAGTCACAGACAACTGCTACAGGCCAGGGCAATACAAGTCAGGAGCACAGGTCAGGGGCACAGGTCAGGGGCACAGGTCAGGGGCACAGGTCAGGGTAATATGTCGAAGGACACCGATCGCAGACTAGAGGATACTGATGAGCACCGCCGGCACGTCTTGTTTCCAGGTCATGGATCACACATTGAGGACATTTTCACGTGTTGAGGGTGAATCATGGCTCAAAGGGCACAGGGCGCAATTTCGCCACCTAGCGGTCACAGTGCTAGTCAGCGGTTAACATGGGCAGCGGGAAAAGGTCACCTCTGCATTCTGGATGATTCGCTTCACGAAACGTGCTATATGATCACATCGCGTGATACATGTATCAGTATGTTCAGGTACGTCCTCATTACCTTTAGGTATGAGCAGTTCGACCGTGGGTAGTAACACTAAAGGGTATATCGGAATCTGTTACGTTTTTTTTTGGTGCCAGCCGTGATGACACCAACAGAGTGTGCAATAATTACAACATAGAAGGTACCATACTAAATATTTTATTGGGCCTGGCTAAAGCTTCATCTGTTGCGCGACGAAGACATCATTATAGTTTTAAGCTCATTGTGATACTTGATTGCTGGTACGGAAAATTAGTATTGGACTGAGAAATAGTGTGTACATTACTTGGATATTGAAAACGCTTTTAGATTGGGTGCAGAAATTCTTCAGTTCATGAGAGACAACAACCGGAACAGCACACCTCAACCTTGCGCCGTTCCTCACCCTGGAAACTTGTCGGAATGAAACTGGAGCAAAAGCTGGATTTAGCAAACAATCTGCCTAGGCCTATCAAGTTCAATCTTGAAATATTTGAATCTGGACACCGTGCACACCATATGTGACAAAAATGCACGTTATAACAAATGTTCCCCTAGTCCGCACAAATTACCAGCATACGGGAACCATGGAGCTACAATTAAAATTGACCATATATGGCGTTATTTGCGCCTTACTATTTCTTCCCGAGCCCCATGTCAAGTAGTAAGAGGGTAAGGCGTGCTGGAACGTAAGCGGCCAATTACTACCCAGGCAGGTTATCCATTGCATTGCATAATAACTTTGAGAATGGTATCAAAATGAATTTCGAAGGAAATGGCATTGGCCATCCATTCGCATTCGATTGCAGCATCATATTCGCATACTCTTCGACTTCGTTCATTTTTAAGGATACGATATTTGTCGCTTGCAAAAGTAAGGCAAACGGTAATTATTCAGTAGAACGAGCGGTTCGATCTCCAGAGGCCAAGAAAGGTCCATCGGGTCAAAAACTGGATGCCGCTTGCAATTCAAAGTGCTTCACTTAGCCGAATGATTCCAACGTCTGGATGTCCGCTGTCCATCAAAGATGCAGCACATCGAATTACGTTACCTGCAATGTCACTGTTTGGCCTCAGGTCACCAAAGTTGGTTGTGCTCATGCAATGTATCTATTTATGGGGCACCGAATAAAATCATGTTGTCATATTGTAAATACCTGATTTTTGCAGGTAATAGTCCACCTAGCATGCATATAGAGCACGTCGACCAAAATGACTCATTATTGGCACCGATTAATCACCGTTCGCAAAAATGCATAAAATATAAAATGTACCATATTGTTGTGTAGCCAGTAATGTCCGCAAAATTATACTTTGCACCACAAAATAGCATCCAACCATTGAGTATGGCTCATTGGTGCGGCACTTTGAAGCGCCTGGTCTACAATCACATAGTCTGACCTATGTTCACAAAATATTGTTTTGACCTTGTATTATTGCCATCTACGGGTACCGAATGCTACTTTGCTGAATACATTCATAACATGGGCATTAGCGCCAAATAATATCCCATCGGGCAGAAAATCAGCACATCCAAGCATGTCACCTTCAAGGTCACCACTTGACCTAAGATCAACGAAGACTGCAACATTACACCCCATGGGGAAATCACGGGGTACCGAAAACATCTTCCTGAACATATTTATCGGAGGGACATTAGTGTCTAATAATCGCCAACCGAGCAAGGAAGCAGCACATCCGAGCATGTGACCAACGTTAGCGTTTGACCTCAGGTCAAGTTTGATGCAACTCAGAAAACGGAAATGGTCCACTGAGGTATGTGGGCCAAGCGAAGCATTGAATGCATACTATCTCAACAATGATGCATGCAATATCAATATAAAAAGCAGCACACTGCGTTACCTGACCTCTACGATGACGCGCTAGTCGTCATGAGCGGACATAGTACCAGTGGCGCTGCTCTGGTGGTGGGTTTGTGAAGGAACACCACAAGAGTGGGATTGCATGATTCATACTAAATTATCGTTCCTAGAGAAGGTTCAGGCAATTTCAAATTGCTTGCATTTGGAAAGAAATTTCCAAATGCATGCAGAAATTTCCAATGGTCGAATTCGAACAAAATTGAAACAAGCTCACTTGTTATGTGTAGTTCGTTTTATTATCAAATCATTTCACCATGTAACTTTGCCGTTGAAGTGAACTTGGAGGAATTGGCCACACAATATCTTGTAATAAAAACTCGTCATGCATCTTGTGTGTGATGGGCTGATAATTTCCAATGTTCTTAGCTAAACGAAAATCGAACGTGCTATGATTGTATATCATCTTGAGTAACTTCTATAAAGGTTCTCAACCAAGGCACTTCTGCACTCAATTCCAGAACTTGTGTTTGAAATTGTCACATTTTATACTTTAAATTGAAAATCAGATATTCTACGTTACCGAATTAGTTTCCAATGGTCTCAAGGAAACCGGGATCAAATCAGTTGTTCAAATCTGATGCCATACACGACTACTTTCATAAATACCAAGACTTGTCATTTTCTAAACTTTTGACACGAAGAATTCCGGCATTATTCAGGGAATGGCACGGCTCAATGTTCGTCGAGCACCGACGGTTGCTGCCCAGAGGATTCGGAGGGCCGCCCAGCGGTGGTAGGACAGAACAGTAAAATTTCACCCTTCAACAATACTAGGCAACGTCGGATCTGCCACGTCAGAGTGGTGTAGAATACATTCACGGTTGTAGATGCATTATTTCCATTGAACTCAATTGAATTCCATTGTTCCAATATTGAGAAAACATGTCGGCCTCAACTCCAATGGTGGCGGGACTCATGCCAGGCACATCGCGTATCGTTTCAACTCCGAAAATCTCCGGTAACTTTAGCGTTGGGGCCCATCAGCATTCAGGGTATGCTTCCACGCCCACTCCCGCCACATATTATGAATGACGGGCGGTCGGGGACAGACCGCGTGCCGCGGGCGACGCCTTCAGTAACAATATACGCAATATATCACTGTAAGTGGCAATGAAATCGACGTCTGCACGCAAGTTGACCGTCATAAATTCACTTCGGATCATTTTTTATGAAGACAGAGTCTTCTTAATTTTAATTATATTCTTCGCACGCATACTAGTGAGCGTCCGGGTGCGCTTGTCACTGGCGCGTGTTTCAAAGTTCTCGCGTGACATCAGGAACTTAACTGTTTTCTTTTTTCCTGGAGATCTCTCGATGTCCTCATTGGCATTGCGTCTGATGCCTAACGGCATTTCATCAGGTAGCACTGGCATCCCATTCAGCAACACATTCAGAAACGTATTCACAAATATCCTCCGATTCGTCATAATTTTTTTTACAACCTTCGCAGGCATACCCGTACATACACCATACAGTAATGTATGCATCAATGCTTCGTTTGGCCAACATACAGTGCCCCAGTGGACCACTTTCATTTTCTGAATTTCATCATACCTGACCTGAGATCCAACGCTGGCCTTGAAGGTCACATGCTCGGATGTGCTGCTTCCTTGATCGGTGGGCGATTATTCGACGCTAATATCCATCCGATAAATGGATTCAGGAAAACGTTATTAGGTACCCCGTGATCTTCTCATAAGGTGTATTGTTCAAGTCTTCGTTGACCTGAGGTCAAATAGTGACCTCGGGTGACCAGTTGGCGTGGTGCACTGCATGCCACGGTGATAGCGGTGGCATAAGTGTTTAAATCATTCCAGTAAGTGAATTCTTCGTCAAGTTATGCGGTACCCCAGATTTGACCTCACTGACCTTTTCGCCTCTGAAGGCGAAATGGTCCGTCGTAGCAAAAGTCGTTTCGCGTTGTATGTACGGATATGACTACGATGACTGCGATACGATGCGATGGATATAAGCGTAGAGTAATCGCCCACCGAGGAAAGAAGCAGCACATCCGAGCATGTGACCTTCAAGATCAGCGTTGACCTCAGGTCAGGTATGATGAAAGGCAGAAAATGAAAGTGATCAATTGAGGTAAAGTACGTGGGCCAAACGAAGCATTGATGCATGCACTGCTGTACCGTGCATGCAGGGGGGGGCGGGGTGCCTGCGAAGGGTGAGCGCCTATGGGAAGGCCCATTGGTCCAGCTCATGTGATGTCACCGGTTGCCAAACGATTTTGGAGGGGTCCCGTTCGACCAGTCATATTTTCAACAGCGGTGTCACTTCTGATGGTGTCAAATTCAAGCAATGAACGCATGCCATATGAACGCATACCATACCACATGAATATATGGTTATCACACGGCAGGTCTTTCTCCGCTAACAGAAGCGAGAGTGGCTGGGGTTAGCTGTGATTGTTCCTGTCTTAAAAGTGGAGCTTATTTCGCAGCTGTGTAATTCCAACAGACGCCCACAAAAAGTCGTAACACCCGTATGAAAAGGGATTAAGATCAACACTGGAATTCAATCGTCATAACCAGGAGGTATTAAACCGGGAACTGTACTTTGATATCTGTATTAGACTTTCGCAACGATTTCTTCACTGAAATAAGTAAATCTACTTTACTCACTAGTCCAGCTACAGCGCAAAAACAAACATGTCAGCTGCTCTAAGACCCGCTCACCACAATACAGCCGAGCAGATCTGTGCTTGGACAGTTCGAGGTATCAGGTGACCCTGGCGTCCCCACACCCCGACTACTGTGTATGCTGAGGAGAACAGCACCAGCTTGCACAGGCCCAAAACATATCCCTCGGCTTGGCTCGATTCGTCAGTGCCAACCCCCGTGGTTGCCATGGAGCTAGCGATCTGCCATCGCCTGGGAACCACGAGTGGGGTGGGATGTTGTCCGCCAGCCTCGTGAACACGCGCCCGGGGGGGCCACAATCCGAACACCCCTCCCGTTGTTCGACGATAGCTCATAAACGAGCGGCGATGTTGTGATGAAATCTTGGTACTTTGCCGACAATTGACCAGCGCATACTATGCCACAAAATATAAATCCGCGGGTAGGTACAGGAGCTGTGCGGTGCAAACTCGACCCACAGGGACGACCGACCGGCTGCCGGCCGGCCGGCTGGCCGGTCTCCGCGAGGTCAAGGTCGCAAGGGGCTGGTCGCTGTAGTGGCGACGGCGCGGTGTGCGGGCCGATCTCCTATCATTTAATCCTAAGATCCTCACGACCTATGGCCATGCAATTTACAATTAAGCGAGCCTACCACAACCGCATTCAACCCTCCAATTATGTGCTATTAGCTTCAGTAGTGTCCGATATCTTGGGGTGACCGAATTCCCCGCCGCCCCCTCCCCCCGTGTGCGTCATGTACGAAGCCCTCCTGTTTGTGTGCTAATCGCTTATCTTCTGCGAAAATACCATAGGTGTTGACTCCGCAATTATGGTTAAGAAATATAATTCCACACTACTCACAATTCCTTTCCAAGAGCAGCCCGACCAGCGCAGCAGAGGAATATGAAAAAAAGGAAGTTGTCTGTCTTTGACACCACTTTTCTCCGCTTTCGTATAGACCGCTGTGCAGCCTCACAGCCCCCTGCCCGTGCCGCCTACCACGGCCGGCAGTCCGACTCCGCCCTCCACCCGAACAACAATAGGAGAACTAGAGCTGCGACCGGACATCTTCTCGTCTGGCCGTCTGGGCCCAGCTGGGCCTCATCTGGTCGGCTGGGCCGGATGGGCCCGGCTGAGCACGGCATGCACGTTGTACGGTGCAGGGGATTAACCCCGAGATCGGTGACCTTGGTGAGCGAGGTTCCCGGACAAAACGGAGCCGCAGTGGTGCTGGAGCCGACTAGACGAGTTCCACTTGAGCGCGGTTGCACCACGGGTGGTGTTAGATCTGCCCAGTGTAGCCTTATCGGTCGGATTTCCATGCTGGAATCGAATAGTTGTACCGCAATGGTTGTACCAGTAGTGTGTGGGTATTGGTGCAAAGAGAGAATGGATATGTGCATTCACTGTTTTGTTTCTTTTTGCTGATTGAACGAGTTCACTCATTTGCGATGCATCAGATTCTCTTAGTGGCCAGATGTACGTCTTTGGACATTACCCTTCGCATTAGCACATATTAAACGACTTCGAGTACATTCCGTTGTGAAATAGTTCGCTTCATGTGCAGTGTGGTTCACTCATAATGTGATACTACGGTATCGTGGATGAGACTCTTCACCGGAGATGTTCTTTATCCCCCTCCCTCCCCTCCTCCGATCTCATCATGTCGTGGATGAGACTCCTCAGCGGACATGTGCTATATCCCCAACCCCCACCATGCCCCAATCCCGTCATGTCCTGGTGGCCAATGCATACAGCTTGGTCATTCATCCACGTTTCTCTTGGCATTACCTCAGCTGTACTTGGCCTTCTGTGCTGACCCAGTCGTGTCCGTGCCCTCCGTGGACACTTGACCCTGGAGCTTGTGTCCGTGCCTCCATGGACACTTGACCCTGGAACCCGTGTCCGTGCCTCCATGGACACTTGACCCTGGAGCCTGTGTCCGTGCCCTCCATGGACACTTGACCCTGGAGCCTGTGTTCGAGCCCTCCATGGACACTTGACCCTGGAGCCTGTGTCCATGCCCTCCATGGACACTTGACCCTGGAGCCTATGTCCGTGCCTCCGTGGACACTTGACCCTGGAGTCCGTGTCCGTGCCTCCATGGACACTTGGCCCTGGAGCCCGTGTCCGAGCCCTCCGTGAAACACACCAGGCTCAACCGCCAACATCGCTCCACACTTCTGAACACTCCCCCGCACTCCTGAACACTCCTCTCAACACACGTCAGAACTCCCACGGCGTCACGCTAGATGGGCTATTAGAACCGTTCGCGTGCTGAGCCAGGAACCCTCTGCCGTGGGAGTTCACCTGCTGAGTCTCGTCAGCGTACGTCACAAGGACCCAGTTTCCGGAAGTGGAAGTGGTCTGAGCCAACCTTGCACATTCCGGCATGTCATTGAGACGGCGGCTGCAACCGTCCGACAATCTGAAAGTAATTCCGCGGCTTCATAGACGTGTGTTCTCCGTACTGGATGTCTGTGGTGTCTGTCCAGCTGATCCGTTATATCCGACTATCTGATCTGTGGCATATGAGCGGCTGATCTGTGGCATCTGACCAGCTGATCTGTGGCATCTGACCAGCTGATCTGTGGCATCTGACCAGCTGATCTGTGGCATCTGACCAGCTGATCTGTGGCATATGAGCGGCTGATCTGTGGCATCTGACCAGCTGATCTGTGGCATATTAGCGGCTGATCTGTGGCATCTGACCAGCTGATCTGCGGTGTTTTGCCGGCTAACCTGCCGTGTCTTACCCAGGAGCTAATAATATCCAGCCCGAGGGCCCGTAGCAACTGGTAAGTTGGCGCAACACAACGCCGGACGTGATACACGTCGTGCTGTAGGTGGCACCTTTTTCTAGAGCACAGCCTCCACTGTGCACCTTTTTCTGGAGCACAACCTCCACTGTGCACCTTTTCCTGGAGCACAACCTCCACTGTGCACCTTTTCCTGGAGGACAACGTGCACTGTGCATCTCATGTTGCACCACAGACCTGGCCCTCTTCCATGCCCTCCACATCCATCAGATGGAACCCAATCCAGCAGCCGTGGAGGACGATGTTGATGTTCAAAATGCTGCAACCCACTTCTTAGTCGTCGGTTTAGAGTTGCAAAACAAATGCCCGCCGTATATCATATCGGCTAGCATGGTACTGATCATATCGATTATCACGATTCGGGCGAACACGAGTTTCGCTGCGGTCCATTTGATGCACAGCGTAGCACGTTTTAAGTAGTGCATCACACTACGATGTGGAATAACAGGAGTCGACAAGTAGTCTAGGGGTAAGTTGCTCGTCTCACAATCGAAAGGCTGTGTGTTCGAGTCTCACCTGTCACTATTCTTCGCCCGCGATCAATCGGCGCGGGAGATTGGCGATGCTGCATGACCCACGGTCGATGTATTGTAAAACCAACAAGCTCGGGACCGACGGGATCAAACGGGACCGACGGGATCAAACGGGACCGACGACTCGCCGGAGCGGCTCCGTTCACCAAAGGACGAAGGGCACGGGGATAAATAATGCTATTCAGTTCCGGATATGTTGGTGGGAGGATTGAAAGGGCATGTTAGGTCACAAGCATGCAGTACTGTTTCTGGATCGTTTTTGTACACTTTAGCCCAACGATAACGGTAGATATTTTGATGCAGCTAACCCTCGCAGTACCGGGGCCCATTTTGCCTCTCCGAGGTTTTTCAAAGCTCACTTCTGAACCGTTCGTAATATGGTTTTAGCATTTGCATGCATTCTGACGATTGCCGAGTACATGTTGCAAAAAATAGGTTCCAGTGTCATAAGATAGTGGAGCGAAGGCGAGTCAAGCTCAGAATACGATCCCTTCTAAATCCCGTTTGAGATGTGCATTTACGTGATTTTTTAGCAAACGATGCAAGATACAGTCGAAAATGAAATATGAGTGAATACAATACTGAAAAGTAGAAATGCAATATAGCTCGAGCAGGGGCTAGGTGAAATGAAGGCTTAACGAAGGAGGCATACTTGGCTGTATGGCTTCCTTACTGATAAATATTGTTGAAAACCGGAATAAATATGGATAAAAATGACTGACTCTCAACGTATTCAACGCTCCCAGTCAATACCGCGCTACCCGTCAATCACAACATTCATGCGGAAGTTGGAAATAAATGTGAAGTGCCGCACCAAAATACTCAAAAGTGGTAGTAGAATTTACATCAGCACGCCTTAAATAACGTGTCATATTTGCTTGTAACATAGGTGTTTTAGCCATGCCCGTATATCGGATTCCAGGAGAAATTTACGCAAAAGCAAATGTACGTATGAAAGATGTACGTATGGCAGATGTACGTATGGCAGATGTGCATAAGCAAATGTGGCTAAGCAAATGTACGTATGTGAAATGTGCAGTATAATGTACGTAGCAGATGAACGTAAGCACAGATATTCGAAAGTATGTATGCACGCATAGTGTACGTCTGTGTACCTATATAGCTGTCATACGTACACAGATGTATGAACGTATGACAGTTATACCTGAGAACAAATGCACGCATGGCAGCAGGGCGTAGGCAAGTATTTGTGAGCACAAATGTACGCAAGCTCAAAAGTATGTGAGCACAAATGAACGTGTTGAGCAAATACACGTAAGTGCAAATGCACGTAAGTGCAAATGCATGTAAGTGCGAATGTACGTAAGCGCATAAGCACGTAAGCGCAAAAGTATGTCAGCGCCAACGTACACAAACGCAAATATACGTAGGCGCAAATGTGTGCAAACGCAAATGTATGCAAGCCCAAATGTACGTAAGCACAAAAGTACGTAAACGTAAATGTACGTAAACGCAAAGGTACGTGTGCCCAAATGTACGTGAGCGCAAACATACGTATGCGTAAATGTGTGCAATTGCAAATGTACGTAAGCGTAAAAGTATGTCAGCGCAAATGTACATATGGACAAATGTGCGTAAGCGGAAAGGTAAATCAGTACCAATGTACGTATGCGCAAATGTACGTAAGTGTAAATGTGCGTAAGTGCAAATGTACGTAAGTGCACATGTACATAAGTGCAAATATATGGATGCAAAATGTACGTAAGCGCAAAGCTGTCAGCCCAAATATACATATGCACAAATGTACGGACACGCAAAAGCACGTGAGCGTAAATGGACCTATGAGCCAATATACGCCGGTGGAAATGTGCATGCATGGAATAATACGTGCGAGCGAATAGGGGGTCAATGCAAATGTACTCAAACGAAGTTACGTACGTATAGGAATTGCACATGAATGTAAAGGTACGTAAGCACAAATGTAGATACACGCAGAAGAATGTATTTCATGCAGTATCTTATCGTATATGTAGATATATATTTATGCCACCCAAGAGTACGTATGACATGTATGTAAGGAAATATGCGCCACCAAATATACGGGTTTAAAAAGAACCTTCTTCAAATTTCAAATGTACGTGTTCAAGGACGAGGAGGAACTTCTCCATCCCTACTCTAATGAAGTATCCTGGAAATTGTAGTCTTTGGACAAGCATAAAGAAGCTTCGACTTATTCAATTATTAATTACTAATTGCAACATCAGGAGACCTTCCCAAATTTGCTTTCTTTTACATTTCACGATACGCCCGGAATCACGGATAATTTTAGTATCCTTGCAGTTCTATATTCATATTGCCTTTACTACTAATTATCCATTTGAAGTTCCAAAACACCTAAGTCAAATAGCTCAGTAATAAACAACAACTTTCTCTGATTATTTGCATAACAAAAATCGGTGAGAATAACTTTGCTCCAGCCAGGGAGTTTAGCTTTCCCTTGCTTGCGCATGGGGGGAGGGGGGCTCTGAGCCCCAGAGCCTCGGAGCCATATAGGATCTGGCGCCAGTGCCCTCGCGCTGCAAAGTCGAAATCAGCTACAAATGTAATTTGCAACGAACATCAAACATTAGGAAATCAAAATGGTCTCACAGTCAGGTCTGGTTCAACAAACAGCAGGTCATAAAACTGGGCCCACGGTCAGGTCACACCAAGATTTGCGCAGTGTTCTCATTGGTGTATCGGATAACGATCTGTCAGTCACGTCCGACAGCTTATTCGACGATAGGTCAACAGTCCGCACCCAGCAAAGTGGTCAGCGGAAAAGAGATCAAACCTGACAGTGGCTCACTGATACCCGGGCGGGATTCCGATAAATCAAGCCTCCTGTGTGAAGAGATGGCGGAAGGGCTCGGTCGCGTTGGTGGCATAGTGACTTTCACTCCTACTATTCACCGTCTCTTGCTCATTACTGCATACGCATTCCTTCAAAGGTCCTCATTCACTATCATATCAACTGCTACTCAGCACCGACCTATGCTCACTCGACCGCGCCAAGCTGTGCTCAGGAGAGGGGCATGGACATGACTTTGGGCATGGCTCATGGACATGAATATGGCTCTGATCAATTTGAAGAGAGTTCTGCTCAGTTTGTTTTCGCACACTCAAAGTTCGGTATTTCCCATCCATGAAAGTCAATGTGATCCTCTTGTGTTGTTCAGAATGCGGCAACTCTGCGTACGGGGGCAGGGGTGGCCGAGTGGTTAAGGTGCTGGGCTCTGGGTACCAAAGATCCCGGGTTCGACACTGGCGCCGATCGAGACATTTCCCAATCCCGCGGTCCACCGGTGAAACATGTGGGCGGTGCCATTAGCCGTGAATGTGCATAAAATCACCCAATACAAATCGCCCAATGTGCATAAAATCACCCAAGACAACAGTTTGCCGCCAGGTGTCACCGTGGAAGCACGTCCGGAGCAGCTCCAACTTTCCAGATAAGTCGTTGCAGAACGGGGCAGAACACTAGTCTAAGCTGTGGATAGGTGCTTAGCAATTACTTCTGTGAATATATTTAATTAGTTTTTATCTGCTAAGCATTTTCGTAGCATGCAAATTATACTATATCAACCTAGCTATGCTGCCGGGCGCCATCTTGTTTTTAGGCGCATCCTCCTGGCTTCGATTTCTTTAGTGTAGAGGAATAAGTTTTGGTCTTTTTAGTGGTAAAGTGCAGGATAGTTAGGACTCAAATAGTTAGCTTCAAATACACCAGGTATGTCTCCATATACCGGATAATTGTAGAAGTATATGGGCTTCTTCATTTTTGGAGTACTTTAGTATTTCGTTTCTTTTTCTTCAGTTGGAGATATTACAAGTGTGTATATATCATAAGTACATTAGAGACTACTAATGCTTTTCTAACATACTTTATTTAGTTTTGTGGTGCATAATGTCTTTAGTGTTTAAGTTTAAGATAGAGTTTAATCATAAGTGCTGTGTGACTGTTCATTTTTCTGTCTAGCCATCAGAGATATCGAAAGTGATATTCATATAGTTGTTTACTTGTCTAAAAGACAATTATGTTTGGCATTTAAGTTTTAAAAACAAAACAAAAACAAAAACAATTGTTTAATAGTTTCTCCTTAGTGTGCTGGTATTCTTGAGGTACTTAGATAATTAACTGACAGTATAGAAGGTAGCGATTTATAGTGAATAATAATTGTGTTTTTGTCGGTTGTTTAACGAGTTAATTTCAATTTAAATATAGGCATAAGCTGCAGCCTGTAGGATGGTTTCGACCAGGATGCAGGCACTAGAGGAAGAGATTATGACCCTTAAGGCAGAGCTTTCCAAGCTCAAGGCTGCCCTTGTTACACAGGGTAAGCAAGAAAAAGCAACAAGGGGTCACTCCGTAGCAGGGACATCATATGCCCAGGTGGTCGCAGGCCACCAGGTAGCTGAGGCTTCCCCTACTGTGGAGGTGGCTGGGATTTCTCTAGAGGGGAGTGTTAATAATGAACAGAGGAGGGTAGTTCTGGTAGATCACAGGAGGGGAAGGGGAATGAGGTCACGGGGTGGAGGAATTGGAGACGCAAAGCCTAAGGAAAGGGTCAGTGAGTGGCAGGTGGCAGGTGGTAGGAGCAGGAGGAAGTCTAGTCGAACGGCCCAGCGGGCAGGCATATTAACATCGAATAGGTTCCAGGCATTGGAGGATCGTATAGCCCCTGGATCGTAATAGTAAAAAGACAATGCTGGTCGTAGGCGACTCTCCTGTGCGACATTTAGATCGGGTATTCTGTAAAGGTAGGAGGGACAGGAGGTGCATCACCATGTCTGGTGCCAAGGTGAAGGACCTGGTACCAGTAGTGGCACAGGTCACCAGTGATCACCAGTTTAGTACAGTTATAGTACAGGTAGGGGTAAATGACATAGGTCTTGCTAGGAGTGAGGAGCTTCTGCAGGACTACAGGGCCCTTCTGGCCACCCTGAAGGGTAACAATAGAGTCATTGTACCTGCAATTTTGTCTAGGGCTGGAGCCCCCCGAGTGGAGCTCTAGGGCACTGGCAGCCAACGCCAGGGTAGGTAAGCTCTACACCAGGGAGTGGTGCAGGTTTTATGGATCATGGGACTTTTATCAGAGGGATTGCCTGCACTTCTCCGAGAAGGGGGTTCATGTGTTAGGCAAAGTGTATGGCATGTCCTTCAGGAAACCTAGGAAATGGGGTGGGAAGGGATGAAATTGCATTGCCATCTTACGAATATTCCAATAGTATCAGCCATGGCAATAGAACCTCAAAGTCAGCAAATAGGGACAGAAGTAGTTCAAGGAGGCATAATGGTAGTTCATCTAATGATAAAAGAACTCCTCAGCATGAAAAAGCCAAAGGTGGTTATGGAGCATTTGTTAAGTGTATGATGTTTAATGCTCAGAGTATCCGATCCAAATTTGATGAGTTCAAGTGTTATGTTGCTGAGGAGGAACCAGATTTTGTTTGCATTACGGAGGCATGGGTGAGTGAGGACTATTTTGGAGATAACTTGCAGGAGTGTGATATCCAGGGATACAATATGTTTTCGTGCAATAGGGGTCCAGCAGTAAAAGGGGGTGGTGTAATGCTCTATGTGAATAGCTTATTCAGTTCTCAAAAAGTAGCAGGTGGGGATAAAATGTGTCTGTGGAGTCCATTTGGCTTGATGTCACTGTGGGAAAAGGCAACAGCAATACACTGAGGATGGGAGCTTTCTACCGATCAGGAACCCCGCCACATTCTCAGCAACTGGAGCTTGATACGGTGATTTGTGAGGATATCAGTAGAAACTTTCAGAGGAAGTGTCTTATTCTTGTTGACTTTAATCTAAAAGGATATGAAAATGTTGGTGTTGGCTCCCCATCATGCAAAATGTTTAGGAAATGCCTTGATGAGGACCTGTTCTTACACCAGTTTGTATCGGAACCTACCAGGCATGGCTCATTCTTTGACCTTGTATTCTCGGATTTAAGTGACTTGGTTCAAGACTTGACTGTAGGAGAAACTCTGGGAAGAAGTGACCATAACAAAGATAGATTCAAGGCACATGTAGGGGAAATTATTAAGGATAATTTTGTAAAGGTTCCAAATTTCAACAGAGCAGACTTTGACTGCATGAGAGCGGCTTTAAGTGCCATCAGATGGGAAGTAGAATTCTCCAATTTAAATGCCTGTGAAATGTGGGAAAAGTTCAAATCTTCCTTGAAGGAAATTCAGATTAGACATGTCCCCCAAAAGCAAAGACGCAAAAGATGGGTAGAAAAACCAGCATGGCTTACATCAGTCTTAATAAAAGCAATTAAGGCTATGAAAACTGCATTTAGAGTCCTTAAAGAAGCTTCAAATGTCGTTAATCTAAAGGCGTATCGAAAAGCTAGAGACAGTGTGAAGCAAACAAACCAGAGCAGCAAAGCGAGCAAAAGAACTGGATTTAGCCAGAAACTGTAATGGGGACAGTAAAGAGTTCTTTAGTTTCTACAACCTGAGCAAAGTTTCTAGCACAATTGGTCCACTGGAAGTAAATGGGACTGCATTGGGTGAGGATAGTGAGATGGTTGAGGAGCTAAGCAAGCAGTTTAAATCAGTGTTTACATTGGAAGATATGACCAATCTGCCGATCGTGCACCATAGTTCAGTGACATGTGATCTGATAAATGATGTTAATTTCATTCCTATCAGGAAAACAAAGCCAAACAAGGCAGCAGGACCTGATGAAATTTATGCTAGGGTAGTGCGGGAAGCTGAAAAGGAAATGGCATTTCCGCTTAGTATAATATTTTGTAGATTAGCTTCACGAAATGAAATTCCAACAGATTGGAAAAGGGCAAATGTAGTTCCTATTTTCAAGAAAGGAGAAAGAGGGAACGTTGAAAGCTATAGGCCAGTAAGTCTCATATCTGTCTGCAAGGTACTCGAATCAATTATCAAGGATAGAATAGTTATCTGGACGGAAACAGATTGATTCAAGATACTCAGCACGGGTTTAGAAAAGGACGGTCGTGTCTCACAAATCTCTTGGACTTTTTTAACTTCGCCACAGAACAATTTGATCAGGGAAATCAGGTTGATGTAGCATATCTTGACTTTAACCCCATAAACCCCATAAACGGTTAATGATACAGTTTCAGGCCCATGATATTGCAGGAAGCATCTTAAAATGGAACGAGTTGTGGCTTTCAGATAGACATCAAAGAATGATGCTAAATGGTACAAAGCATCATGGCAAAATGTTCTTGGTGGAGTCATACAGGGGTCAGTACTGGGGCCACTATTATTCACTATATTTGTAAATAACATCGAAAGTGCCTAGGCAGTAAAGTTTTGAAATTTGCGGATGGTTTGAAGGTTTTTAGGGCAATAACAGGTCAAAACGAGCATATCTCGCTGCAAAAAGACTTAGACAAACTTGTGAAGTGTTCTGAAGAATGACAAATGAAATTTAACTTTGATAAGTGCAATATCATGCATGCAGATAAGCAGCATATGAAGGCTCCATACTCGATGGATGGCCAAGTGCTATCAGTGACTCAACAGGAGAAGGATTTAAACACACAAAATTGTGGGCATCAGAACAGACCAAGGAAGCCAGGAAGAAGGCACTGAGAATGCTTGGGGCAATAAATAGGAATGTATCATACAGAAGTGAGGCAGTCATCAGGAAGGTTTACTGTGCATATGTCAGGCCACATTTTGAATACTGCATCCAAGCTTGGTCTCCTAGCTAGGAAAAAGATTGTTGGCTTTTAGAGAGAGTACAAAAGAGGGATACAAAAATGGTTAATGGTATAAACAACCTGGCATATGAGGAAAGATTGAAGAAATTGAATATGTTTTCACTTAGATATAGAAGGCTGAGAGATGATCTCATCGAGGTCTTTAAATTTGTCCATGGTCTGGAGAGGGGATATCTTAGGGAAATGTTTGAATTTAACAGAAATGCTACAATTAGAGGTCATCAATTCAAAATTAAAGTTAACGGTAGCAGAACAAGGTTAAGACAGAATTTCTTCACCAACAGGTTAGTAGAACACTGGAACCAGCTGCCAGAAAACATTGTCAGTAGCAGCACATTGAACATCTTCAAAAACAGCACAGACAAACATTATAAGAATAGAGGGCCTGCTTTTGAGTATTACAGGGAGGGTTGATCGACAGATTTGGTGGGCAACTGGCTGAGTGTACAGAGTGCAACCAAGAAGGGCCCTTGTGGCTCATAGTTGCACTAATCTTTTATGTCTTTATTTTATGTCTTACATCAACTCTGCATACGCTTTTAGGTCAGACATTCTCTCCAGTTCATAGCACATAGCTTCTGTGTGGTCAGTGCAATGTGCTCGGAGCCCTGACCCGTCTCATTCCCCAGCATTATTCCATGCGTACCCGGTGATGCTCTAGTGGCGCGAGGAATCACGCTTCCCCTCTTTTCAGATAAGCCGCTTCTGACCCTGGCCACGGGCGGAAAACGCTCCGTGCTGACAGCTGCCAGCATCGGGCGTTGTCCGTCATAGGGAGAGCGGTGTCCACTATCAGCGGGGCGACACACAGCCGACAGACACTCACGCCACTGCGTCGTGACGTCACGCCACTGCGTCGTGACGTCACGCCACTGCGTCGTGACGTCACGCCACTGCGTCGTGACGTCACGGCACTGCGTCGTGACGTCACGCCACTGCGTCGTGACGTCACGGCACCAGTGGCGTGACGTCACGGCGGGCCTCGCAATGCTCTGGTCAGGATCACCGTGACTGTGTGAACGTCAGGGCGACCGGAACCGAGAATAGTCCAGGAGAAAATACAATATACCTGGAACAAGCTTATGGTTGATATATATACTTATATATACTACTAAGTATATATATGACCCGTATATATATTTAGTGTACTTCCAGCATGTATTGCATTCACTTTTGCATAATTTTATCTATAACTGTTGCAGGGCCCTGTGCATCTGTTGCAGAATTCAGGGCTGTCTCACTATATTGTAATCCCCAAACGCATACGGCGTAGCACTTTGTTGATAATGAACACTGATACCGCTTCGCACGGAAGCTGTTTGCAAAGCATGCCCGACTCTTCCAGTATCGTGCGGTGTCCGATGCCCATGCCATGATGAAGCCAGCCTGAGTTTGGCTTTGATCCAAGTCATCGTACTTGGTACTCACGGCTGTCGACCACTGCTCGATGGAATACACGCTACAGCCTTCTTGAAGATGGTTATACTTGAACAAACCTTCGTGGCCACTATGTCTATAATGAGCTGCAAACCAAGTCAATTAAGAATCAGCTGTGTCCGTCTATTCTCACACCGATAATTTCGGGACCAGCAGTAATGTATGCGCTCTCAGTGAGTTATCCAGTAAATCAGACAGGTCAGTACCGGTATCAAAACTAAATATCACCGTGGCCATATCGCTTCCGAAACCTACCGCGAGTTGCTAATGGTAGAAGGACCAGTCTGATCTGAAGACTGGAGACCATGGATGTAATGGAGACGATTACTGAATGGTCATTTATCACGTCAGTTGTGAATTGTGGACGTCCCCAGGACAGCTGGTGAGTGAGATGAGATATTAGCTCTGAGTGAGCATGACGCGAACGTCGTGATACAAAATGGTGCTGCACTAGGAAGAGCGCACAGCACGATCCAATAGATGACGTAATGTTAGGGTGCTCGATGGGAGGCGCATTCTTCCCCTTTCTTCTTCCCCTTTGTTGATCGACACAGATCTCCAGTGATTTACACACAGGGGATGCAGTGCATAAATCGACATCGGCGTCGATATCTATACCTATATACCTATATCTATGCACGCTACCTATATATAGTGCGAATTGGACAATGTGAAGAAAGCATGGATGTGAAAGCCATCAATATTGTTACGTTTGAGTAAAATAATATATTGCTCAGTTTATCAGAATTGTTATATATTACTTCAGTCACTCTAACGACATATATCAAGTAATACAAACTTAATAAGCCTACCTTTAATCAAGCAAAGTGACAAAAAGATATAAAACCAATTGCTTATCCATACGCTTTTAATTCTACTGACGTACTAACTTCTTCCTTTCATTAAAGCACGATTTTGTGCAGCAGGAGTTGCCAATTCGTGATATAAACTCCTTGAACCGCTACAAGTTTGACAACATCGTCATTTAAGTTCAAATGTACTTGTTTCGGTACATTTTTTCATAATTCTTTAAAGCGTTTACAGATCTGTCGCAGATGTCCATATATGTTTTAGAACAATCATATTTTTATTTTAACAAAATCGATGCACTGTAACCAAACCCGAAGTATAACATCACTGACAGCTGTATCCCAGAATTTGAAGCACAATAAATCGGAAAATAAAGGTTGTTGCCCAGAAACGAAGAAAAAATATTTGTTGTTACCCAGTGTAATTACTACGCTCAACTACTTGTCGAGCTGTTTAGCCTGTGTTTAAATTGCATATCCCAGCATTAACTGGATTATTGGACAAACACTATTGAGAGAGGCGTGCGGTGGGCGCTACACTCTCCCTCCCCTCACCCATCTGCCCCGCCCATCAACGGACAGGTCGGGCTAACCCAAACGGCTACTGATAGCCCTGCACTATAGCCGTTTGGCAGTATGGCAAGGATGGCCTTGGTGTCCTGTATGACGTCACATTGCCGGCGGACGAGCCTCACGTTGTATCTCGCAACATTGCAATTGTGTTTTGCATGTCCACCCGAGACAGGTAATAGTCAAATGCGCTTGGATTTACATCTACCATCCATAATTATTATCAATGAAATTTGGAGACATACGATGACCTTGAATATAGCCATGAATCGAATGAATACTTTCGGTCTAAATTCTGCCGTTGAACTGGAGTTCATAGATCGGGTGGTTGGGCCAGGGTTCAAGCAATAAGCTCTGCTTAGCAATGATTATACTTGTTCTACGTCGATTTACATTGACATGTGTTACTACGAACGCCCATGCATGGCCATACAGACACATTGCAGCAATAATATGCATATTTACCAATAGTAGGAGAAACGGAGGCCCCGGTAGCTAAGCCCCGACCTCCGTTTCCCCTGCTACTGTGTCCGGGTAGCTCAGCTGGTTAGAGCGCTGGCCTGCACTGGTCTCCCCTGTACTGGCGACACAGGGTTCGAGTCGTTTCGCGCGCTCGCATTTAGCCCCCGGCCGGGAGTGTCACTTGGCAGCTGGCCCGATAAGGCCGGGGACGAACTACCGGGCGGCCGTGTCGGTGCATTGGCGGCACGTTAAACTTTCGGTCTAAATTCTGCCGTTGAACTGGAGTTCACGGATCGGGTGGTGGGGCCAGGGTTCACGCAACAAGCTCTGCTTAGCAATAGAACCCTGGTTCCTCAAGCCACCCCAGCAACAACTCGGATTACATTTTTATAACCAATGTAGAGCGTCTGAACGGAAAACAGTCTCTTTGGTGACCTCATAACCCGAGACTCAAAATAACGTCCGAGTTAATATTTAGACTCGAGGTGTGGGTATGCTGGCCAGAGCAGCACTGGACACGTGGAGCCGTTATCTCACTTAGGTCTGTTGAGCCGCCTGGAAAAGCCGATAGTACTCGTAACGTTCCAGCCAATGCCTGGTACACAACAGCAATAATGGGGCGGGGATGGCCGAGTGGTTAAGGTGTCCGGCTATGGGTACCGAAGGTCCCGGGTTCGACACTAGCGCCACTTAGGACATTTCCCAGTCTCGCGGCCCACCGGCGAAACAGTGTGGGCGGCGCCATTAGCCGTGAATGTGCATAAAGTGTGTCGTGAACCACCCAGTGAACAAATAAACAAACAACAGCAATAATGACTTTGATCATCACATCCGTGTTTTGATGCGCTCTGAAGTCGATAAGAGATAGGAGTTAGGATATCGCGACACGGAATGTTTCAAATCGGCTGAGTCGGTGTGTTAAGCACACAGCAGACGTTATTGGAGTCCAGGGGCGCATCGACTGCGTCGGTCATGCAGCCCCCATTACACACACAAGAGACACGTAGACAGTGCTAACATAGGGTGGGAAATGACACGAAAAGCACACAGTTTACCAAATATTCACCATGTACCATTCGAAAGCCAAAAATTTACCAGGCATCACCACAATTTGTCGCATATATCGTTGCGAAAATTATAGAAATGCACACATTTACGTTCTGTTCGCACCAGCCTGGTGGAAATATACTGCACTGTCAACTTCGAATTAAATCATGCACTCTGAAGGCGCTTATTTGCAAAAGCCCAGCAAACTTCCCTCTCGTATATCCACGGCAATAGTAGGGCTGAATTTCGCATGTTTTCTCCCTATGAATGGCATTAGTGCTAAGTCAGCAACACAAACAACATATTGTATCGTCCAATGACCTCGGTACAAAAATGTTCAAGCTATCTGTCGTTTTAATGCAGACTAAAGCTTTCATACAAAACTAGATGGGATCAGCTTACGACTTTCCTTGCCAAAATACGTCCCGTTCCGCCGAATAAATCATCACTGGTAGACAAGTCGACATTCGAAGAAAAACATCAGTTAAGTTGTGACGCCGAGATGAAAAGTGTCATGCATTTCAACTTTCCCAGGTCAAACAACACTCACAGCAAAGCAGCTTATGCGACAAGTTTGTAATTGAATTCATGACCATCCATCAAATTGGTGATTCCCATGTGATATCGCAAAACCTTTATCATCCAACATTATTCGCTAATGCTTCGACGCTTAAATTGTCATATTTACATACTTCTTAATTTGCCGACGCTGTTATTAATTTATATTTGGGCTCAAAAGGGCTAAATTTTGGCTAATAGGATTATATTCAGCCAGGTAATATTCCAGGTGCGATTTAAGCACGCTTATAGCATTGCACATCTGAAGAACAGTTCGGCTACAAACACGTACATGGCACACCTGAAGAGCAGCTATGTTGCAAACACGTACATTCTCGAAGTGCACTGAGGTAGCCAAGAATGCAACGTCGTGCAAATCCCCATTGTCCACTGATAGCAGTGGCAATGTCGACTCACCTCGATGTAGAAGCGCGACAAGAAGCGAAGGACCCAGTAGGAGCGGATGTCTCCGACACAAGCGATGCCCAGTGAGATCAGACAGTTCTGACAGCACACCATCATGAAGAGTGTCTTCCTGCCGTACTGAAATACAGCCCAAACAGACATCACCGCATAGTTTCCACCACGCCGGATCAACCTAGACAGATATCGCCGCATAGTTCCCACCACATCCGATCAATCCATATAGATATCACCGCATAGCTCCTACCATAGTTTATCAACCCAGATAGATGACGCGGCGTAGTTTACACCACAACCGGACCCGCCCTGCACCGCCTCAACTGCTCAGATTAAGGTTAACTATTGCCCAGCCGGTGTGCTTTGCTAGCTTTTCCACCGGAGAAGTGGAGTAGTCGCCCACTCAACACGCATCATGTAGTGAGTGGGTACCCAGCTGAGATACAATCGGGAAGCCAAAACCCGCACATTGCGTGCCCCGATCATCTACTCGATGATTGTATAATTGTACAGTTTATAGCTTTACAGTTTTCTAGTTTTCGCTAGCCTGTTGCCCAGTGTGCCTCAAAGGCAAACATTTATCGAAAAGTCGGCTAGCAGCAGCTTCAGCATATGGCATTCATCACCAGCATCAGCGCATCAGCAGCAGGGCAGCAGGAGAGGAATCTCGGGCAGTGTATCGGTCATGCTCGTACAGGTCTAATGCCATCTTATTTGACTTCGTGACATGCATAGCAAGTGGCCATGCAAGTCCATGTAATTGCACCAAGTTACACTATGCGCAATGCATTGTGGCTTGTAAAATCATTAAAACAATTGCTTTGTGGCCTCAACAGCACAAATAGTTCCTTCGTTCAAGTTCAGACAGCAAAGCTCGCATGAAATATTGCATGACTCGTACTTCGGATTTGTGAAACGTTATTCGAGGCCAATCGATATCAATGTCCTGATATCACCTCCACAGGTCCACCGGTGGGATTCAATTCCGGAGACGGCTGACTTGACCGCCCCGTAAAGCGTGAGGGGAAACCGCCCATAGCCACAGACTCAGGCCTAGTGGAGGAATCCGAGCCGGTATAGGGTCTTATGAGAATAGGATGGCAGGTCCGATCGAACCTGCATGTGCATAGACGAGTCTGACGGGTGATTTGTTAGCTGACGCTGAGGTACCGCGAATAATTATGGAAGCGGTGGGTGATTTGCCAGTGTCTAGTGATCAGCAAATACACCATGTTGCATATTCACAGAATGCATAGTAATAACAGCAAATAAACACGCAACCCAAAAGTCATTGCTACCGGACAGAGGCTGAGCGTGTGAGCTTGGACAATTTGTCATGCATGTGAACGTGTCATATTTAGACTACCTGTCTGCTCAGCTTATCGTCATCATTCGTGAGCATGCGCCCAGACTTGGATGAGAGAAGACAACGTTATCACAACAGTGGCCACATGGTTGGTCAGCCCGTGAGGCTCTGACTGGGTTTTCCGTGAGAGGACTGAGCCGTGGGTCGCACCACGAACACACCGCACTGCCCACGTCGCCTGCCCGCCTGTCAGACCAGGTGGGACAGACCCGGCCAGCTGGCAAACTTTCTCTCACGTCTGTACGGTCTCGCGTCCCTGGATCAGCTGGATTAGCCCCGCTAATCCAGTGTACCGCTACAGACGTGTGTGGCAGCGCCGATCTCTGTCGACAACGGCCAGACCACCGCCTAACAGAGCAGACAGTGTGTCACAATACACAGCCGGACCACCGCCTAACAGAGCAGACAGTGTGTCACAATATACAGCCAGACCACCGGCTGACAGAGCAGACAGTGTGTCACAATATACAGCCGGACCACCGCCTAACAGAGCAGACAGTCAGCGTGTCACAATACACAGCCAGACCACCGCCTAACAGAGCAGACAGTCAGCGAGTCACAATACACAGCCGGACCACCGCCTAACAGAGCAGACAGTGTGTCACAATACACAGCCAGACCACCGCATAACAGAGCAGATGGTGTGTCACAATACACAGCCAGGCCACCGCCTAACAGAGCAGACAGTGTGTCACAATACACAGCCGGACCACCGCCTAACAGAGCAGACAGTGTGTCACAATGCACAGCCAGACAACCGCCTAACAGAGCAGAGAGCCAGTGTGTCACAATACACAGCCGGACCACCGCCTAACAGAGCAGACAGTGTGTCACAATATACAGCCAGGACCACCGCCTAACAGAGCAGACAGTGTGTCACAATACACAGCCGGACCACCGCCTAACAGAGCAGACAGTGTGTCACAATACACAGCCAGACCACCGCCTAACAGAGCAGACAGTGTGTCACAATACAGCAGACCACCGCCTAACAGAGCAGACAGTAGTCACAATACACAGCCGGACCACCGCCTAACAGAGCAGACAGTGTGTCACAATACACAGCCGACAGCCTAACAGAGACAGTCAAACAGCCGGCCCCGCAAGGAAGTGTCACAATACACAGCCGGACCACCGCCTAACAGAGCAGACAGTGTGTCACAATACACAGCCAGACCACCTCCTAACAGAGCAGATAGACACCAAAACACCTCCTAACAGAGCAGATGGTGTGTCACAATACACAGCCAGACCACCGCCTAACAGAAAAGACAGTGTGTCACAATACACAGCCAGACCACCTCCTAACAGAGCAGACAGTGTGTCACAATACACAGCCAGACCACCGCCTAACAGAGCAGACAGTGTGTCACAATACACAGCCAGACCACCGCCTAACAGAGCAGACAGTGTGTCACAATACACAGCCAGACCACCGCCTAACAGAGCAGACAGTGTGTCACAATACACAGCCAGACCACCGCCTAACAGAGCAGACGGTGTGTCACAATACACAGCCAGACCACCGCCTAACAGAGCAGACAGTGTGTCACAATACACAGCCAGACCACCGCCTAACAGAGCAGACGGTGTGTCACAATACACAGCCAGACAACCGCCTAACAGAAAAGACAGTGTGTCACAATACACAGCCAGACCACCGCCTGACAGAACAAACAGCCAGTGTGTCACAATACACAGCCAGACCACCGCCTAACAAGGAGCAGACGGTGTGTCACAATACACAGCCAGACCACCGCCTAACAGAGCAGACAGTGTGTCACAATACACAGCCAGACCACCGCCTAACAGAGCAGACAGTGTGTCACAATACACAGCCAGACCACCGCCTAACAGAGCAGACGGTGTGTCACAATACACAGCCAGACCACCGCCTGACAGAGCAGACAGCCAGTGTGTCACAATACACAGCCAGACTACCGCCTAACAGAGCAGACGGTGTGTCACAATACACAGCCAGACCACCGCCTGACAGAGCAGACAGCCAGTGTGTCACAATACACAGCCAGACTACCGCCTAACAGAGCAGACAGTGTGTCACAATACACAGCCAGACCACCGCCTAACAGAGCAGACAGTGTGTCACAATAAACAGCCAGACCACCGCCTAACAGAGCAGAGAGCCAGTGTGTCACAATACACAGCCAGACTATCGCCTAACAGAGCAGACAGTGTGCCACGACACACAGCCAGACCACCGCTCAACAGAGCAGACAGCCTGCGAGTCACGATACACAGCCCACCCCCAACACAGGATATAGCGTACCACAGAATACCACCACCACCACCCCCACTCCCACCAAAGGGCACGGCGGACCACATGACCCCTACCACAGGATACGGCGGACCACCGGATACCACCCCCACCACAGGATACAACCCCCATCACAGGATACCACCCCACCACAGGCTATGGCGAACCACATGATACCACTCCTACCACAGGCTATGGGTGACCACAGGTACCACCGCCACCACAGGCTATGACGCGCCAGCAGGCGAAGTGTCCGGCTCAAGGCCTCCTTGCAGACCGGTCTATCGGCTCAGGGGACGTGCAGGCCGAGCTATTGGACCCGTACTGGTACTGCCGTGAGCAAACAGCACTCGGCTCAACCACCAGTAAGCCGATTTTCAATTCAAG
Organism: Imbricaverruca yamaguchii; assembly: GCA_034440575.1. Classification (NCBI taxonomy): domain Eukaryota; kingdom Metazoa; phylum Arthropoda; class Thecostraca; family Neoverrucidae; genus Imbricaverruca; species Imbricaverruca yamaguchii. The sequence continues at coordinate 822,227 of JAOTOL010001382.1, forward strand.
AAGACTTATCCAGTGACTGAGTTTTATTTCCTGTGGGACTCTATATCCAGGATGTTTGGTGAAATTGATGAACCCGCTTGGAAAGATTTGAGTGGAACGCAATCAAATGTCAGCGCAATGGCACTAACTACAACATAAACTGTTCTGTGTCAGAAGCTGGTGTCAGTACCTAGTGTCAGTAGCTAGCGTGAGTAACTAGTGTCAGTAGCTTAGTATCAATGGCTAGTGTCAGCAGCTAGTGTCAATATCTAGTGTCAGTAACTAGTGTTAGTAGCTTAGTATCAATGACTAGTGTCAGCAGCTAGTGGCAGTAGCTAGTGTCAGTAACTAGTGTCAGTAGTTAGTGTCAGTAGCTAGTGTCAGTAGCTAGTATCAGTAGCTAGTGTCAGTAACTAGTGTCAGTAGCTTAGTATCAGTAGCTAGTGTCAGTAGCTAGTGTCAGTAGCTAGTGTCAGTAGCTAGTGTCAGTAACTAGTGTCAGTAGCTTAGTATCAGTGGCTAGTGTCAGTAGCTAGTGTCAGTAGCTAGTGTCGATAGTTAGTGCCAGTAGTTAGTGTCAGTAGCTGGTGTCATTAGCTAGCTTCAGCAGCTAGTGCCAGTAGTTAGTGTCAGTAGTTAGTGCCAGCAGCTAGTGCCAGTAGTTAGTGTCAGTAGTTAGTGCCAGTAGTTAGTGCCAGTTGCTAGTGTCAGTAGCTATTATCAGTACCTATTATCAGTAGCTAGTGTCAGTGGCTATTATCAGTACCTACTGTCAATAGCTAGTGCTAGTAGCTGGCATCAGCACCTAGTATCAGTAGCTAGCGTAGAAAACGAAATGCCCGGAAGGAGAAATTTATAGTTGCTCACATGAGCGAATGTGGTTGTTTCCTGCGACAGTTACCCTGAGCAGGACCAGGACTTCTGGATGACGTCCATGAAAAGATGTCGTAATCCCTAGTCCGCCATGCCATCTGAACAATGCTCAGAAACACGCCCTTAAGATGCATGCTATCCGGCGGAATGTTTGGGCCATGCATAATGCATGAGAAAAATCAGCTTTGGTGCATAACCGACACACTTTGAAGAACTGAACGACCCACAGGACATCAGGATCAGAGGAGATTCCGTTCAGCAGCTCCGCTACAAAATGTTATTTTACTGGCCTGCATTTCTAATTTACGACCACTGTAATGGTCCATTATCCAGTAAAGCACACGACCATCGACATCAACAAGGCATTACCAAAGTAAATCTCTCTGATGTGTTCGCCAAGATTTACACTGCACGACGACCAGCTTATCTTTCAAGTGAGCCAGAACAATAGAGGGCTATTGAAGTTAGCCTTACGCACAAAACATCTCAACATATCGCGCTATCTCGCCCCTCAACTCCAGCCCGTAAAATGTTGATCGGCCATCCATTACCTCCAGCTCTACCCTCCGTGTAGGTCATGCCCTGGCTTCCCACACCAACTACATGGGATACCAAACATACTCTGATAGAGAGTGTCAAGCTAGTGAGTATGAATGATCCCATCCATAAAACATCCAAAAGGGATGCATATAATGGATAGGGGATGATGGATACTAGATAAGGGATAATAGATAAGGGACAACAGATAAGGGATAATAGATAAGGTATAATTGAAAGGGGATGGAACGCTAAGTGCAGAGCTACCTGCGTGAGCGAGACAGACCATGCCGGGACAGACAGACAGGACATGAGAAAAAAACGCGCTGCGGATCTGAAGGACGGCTGAAGATGACCTCCGGATCTGAAGGACGGCATGACCTTCTCCTGGCTGAACGCCGGCTTGTGTGCAGGTGTGATTTGGTCCCTTTGCGAGCCAGCACGGTAGCGATGGAGCCTACGCGGTCTGGCCGCGCTATCACGAGAGCAAGTGAGATATGGACATGCCGTTGCCCCTCAGGCAAAATATCAAAAAATGCATTACACTAACTTATTGTCATGCTTTAAACTTGGGACAATGTCATTAGGTCAACCAGATTTGAGATCATGAAGGTGGAGCATAGTGTTCAATTTGTGCGCTCGCATGCCTCACATATGTAGATGAGTTTGGTGGAGAAGAGGGTTGATGGGCTGCTTTAATATAGATGCTCCCGTTTACCTGCTTGCTTCATATACGCTGGAATTATTACTTAGAATTTATTAACCACCTTCCCTAAAGAGAGCGCGACTCAATCCTGTCTAACGCATTAGCTGTCTCTTTTGCCACCATGGCTAGTGCTTGCTCTCGTTCTATGATTGTGTACGGTTACTTGGATACTTTTCAAAATAAGCCTAAGTACAGGTCTAATGCATATGATATACGCAATAGTAAAATTCCATGCATTTCAACTCAGAGTAGGTCCGATAATGTTTTGCTCCAAGTTTCAGCTCCTGCTTTTTCTTCGCCGGTCTATGTAGGAGAGACCCAGATGAGCCGTCTCTTCCCTCTCCATAGGGCGGACTAACATATCAAGACTTGATGTGTTATGGGTTTGACTTTGTGCTCCATCCCTTGAGATGAAGACATTGCAAAGCGATCAAAATGATGCCAAGGACCCCATATGTACTGGTCGCTATCAAGGGAACCATTGACGTTTGTTTTCTATTGGCAACAGTACAATGAAATCGCCCGTTGAATCATAACAGTTGCCTCGCCACCATCGAGCCATCTGTCGGACGATGAATTGCTGGCCACTTCAAGCCATCTGTTAAGTTATCAAGGCTGTTCTCAGTGGCATAATTTAGATGGTGTAACATCGCCCGATCTGAGGAATATGTTGCGCGTGAAAAGTACACGGTTTAGGACACAACATAGTATTAAATGAACGAACGTATGTTTCGATTTTGGGCGTCTTGATTTTAGTTCCGCGTTCCGCATTGGTTGAGGCGCATAGCAAATCGAGCAGCAAGAGCATTTCCGGGCTCGGAACGGTTGGACTCGCACCAGCCACATTGGCGTAACTCCAGCCAAACAAGACTACGCCTACTAAGGCCATGAGGATGTAACACGATTATTTCCATTAATTTATTAGAAAACAACATACAGCGGACAGAAAATGGGAAGCATTCGATAAATGATCCAAACTACACTGTTCAATACAAAAACATGTGGATACAGCAGAAGCAGTGATCTTGAAGTTCAATATCATCCTGAGTTTGACTTTCGGTCGCTTAGGTAATCTAAATACGCTAAATTAATTTCTGGAGATAACCCAGAGAATCTTAATTTACGTGGACGCAAGCGTGGTTTGTTCCGGCGTTTGAAGTTGAATGAGCACGACCTCACCTTATTCTGGTGCACAAGCTCGCGTTATCTACTGAGGGTGCGACTGCACCCCATGACTGCACCCCCTCCATCGCCATTCCCAGCACGACTAGAAGCTTGCCTTATCAACCAATTGTAGGAGGATGATTGCTCCCGGCACCATCGCCGTTCCCCGTACAGCTGGGAGCTCACCTTATCCACGAATGGTGCGAAGATGATCGCTCCGGCCACCATCGCCGTGCCCAGCACCGTATTTGTGACGACCGACACATCGTTGCTGCACGAGAGCGCATACTGGAAAGGCAGCACACAGTGTTAGATGCCGGGAGCATGTGGTACAGCACAGCTGACGCAGCTGCCATATCCCGGCTATTATAGCATCCCGGATATGGTTGGCGGGAATGCTGGCACGTGGCTGGAGGTAGTTCCCTTTCCTGCGAGTCGTATAACTTTCGGACCCGCACCAAAATAATAGTACAGTTTCAAAAGTGTGACGCTTCAAGCGTCAACTCAATATTCGTTTCTCGCTTTTGGTGCTCGTGAGGCACACACTGGAACAAAGAATCTGCTCATCATAGACACATGATGGTGGAATAAATAAAAAATGTTCTAGACAGATTTCCTGGAAAACCAAAAATTATGCGGAACGTGACACCTGTCAGAACATTGTTTTGACTTTCTGAGAACATGGTTTCGACTTCGGGAATTTATTCTCATGAATCTTCACAACACACAACTGTAGTAGCTGCTACTCTTCACCACACTTGGCTCCCAGCATCTGTGTCATTGCGTGAGACGAAATGTACGACCCTCAATATACCAGGAGGTGCTGAGTTTATATCAAAAGTAGCGTTAGGGATTATGCAATCTTACTCAACGTTTCGGCCAGGGGCCATCGTCAGGCCATCCTGACGATGGCCCCTGGCCGACACGTTACGATAGCAAAATCCTTAACGCTACTTTTGATGTAAACTCAGCACCTCCTGGTATATTGAGGGTCGTACATTTCGTCTCACGCAATGTCTAAAACCCAGGAGCACTTAAGAGCCATTCTTCGTTGTATTAAACATCTGTGTCATCACAATCTAACCAGCAGAGGAGGTAATCATGTCATTATCATATACCGTCTGCACTTTATCCTATCAGATTGTCACATTGTGTCGACGATATCGGGGTTTCAAATTTCCATCTGGTGTCCTCGGCTCTACGGAATATGAATTTCCGCACACTACACTCGAAACGAATCAAAGACATACTTGAAGCAGTACATGTCCACACCCCTTGTGTCAGGAATCGTCCATGCTAGACAAGTATGGTGGTGATTATGGGCAAGATCTCAACAGTTTACTCCACTCGAAGAATGTGTAGCCACCTCTTGTTCCTCTTGCATGAATTCCAACCGTTTCATCCATGGTAAGCAAGTTGGATTTAATGCGAAGCTGTGCAATCATTACGGGAATGTACATGCTTTTGTGGACGTGCGACGTTCCTCCAATCATATCTGGTCTATTTCTGCCGATTGTAAAGCTTCTCCAGCTGACTTTCAATCGAAGACCCATCGATCTTTCCATGATATCCATCCAGCTCACGTTCACAATGCTCTGTCCGACATGAGCAGTCCGTGGCGCCCCATCAGCCATCACTGTTGCTAGGGAGACACTGGGTCCATGTAGTATCGGTCACCAAGTCCACGCAGCATCAGTCATCCTGAGATACTAAGTCCATGCAGCATCAGCATACCGGAGAATCTCAGTCCATGTGGTATCACCATGCTGGAGAAACTGAGCTCATGTAGTATCAGCATGCTGGATAAACTGAGTACATGTGGTATCAGCATGCTGGAGACGATGAGTCAGCTTGGTGAACTCGACTGGACGCTGACTCAGCAGTTGCCATGACGATCGAGACGGATGCGATTGAAAACAAAAGCAGGGAGAAGCATCAGACATTATGCTAATCTGTGGTATCACTACAAGAAGCAGTGCTATTTGTTAATGCTTCCAGGGTACTCAGGGGACAGTGCCATTTCTTCGCTGGCTTTCCGAGGACGACCCGTGGGGCGATTACCTCTACAGTGACTTCTGTGACTTTTGGGACTCCAGTGACTGGTTTTGGGCGGTATGATTACACCACTGATCAAGCTGTAGCCACAGGCAACTAGTTGAAGAATCTGCAGCTATGGATTGGCCATTTTTTTTGGGGGGGGGGAAGGAACACCCCAAGCGTTTCTAGCATAAAGTTGGTGCGATATTTCCGGAAGATAGCAGCTTCCATTTCTTTCTCCATAGGGCCAGGTGTACTCAAGCGATGGTGAACTAAGCACGAGCTGCACTTCATGAAACATTAATACGAGAAGGCGTTCATGATCAATTGCGCAGTTCTCAGACTGGGGTAATATGATGCTAGGTGCTAGGTTCTCAGACTGGGGTAATATGATGCTGCAAGGTGGCTTAATGGAATAGTTCATCCAGCGGATCAAGTCCATCAGTTGAACATGTACATGGCGTACAGCCAGCGATATTTATCATGGTCATCCACCGTGAGTACGCTAAGTGTCTTGAAGTCACCGTTCATGGAATTTACGTAGCACTACTCGCAACGAAATGGTACAGCAGAACAATTACAATGGCACGAAACGTGCCTTACATAGCCGTATTTTCGCATGAAAAATTTGACATTACATGAACGGATGTCCTATGAAGAATAAAAGGAATTATTGGTTGTTCCTGCATAAGCACTGCGACAGTTTTTCTTGACCTGGAAGTGTCCAAAGCAGTCGACTAAGGCCGACAAGGTCGGGTCGGCTGGAACATTTTGAGCAATAGGGCGAGGAAGGTTTATAACACACTGCTGTAGGTTTCCATATCACATTAAGGACATCGATATTTTGAGCTGGAATTCACGCCCCAGCATTCCTATTTGCTTTAGGTTGTCTTACGCGCCAATACGCCGCATTCATGTACCAACTGAGATGTGGAAGCCTTCGCCATGTTAACCTGTCCCGTCTCGGGGGGTCTTCAACCGCCCACTCAGGTTTTTCGCGGTTAGTGGACGAACGGTGCGGGGCAGCGCGGCCAAATTTGGCATACCTTTTCCCACATCAATTTGGCATACTGTTTCAAAATTTTGAAGTCAGGTCATCTTGGGTCAACGAGTTAGTCAAGGTCAAGTGAGGTCACCTCCAAAAAAGTTCAACCAGTCGTCATGGTTTAACGGATACAGATATTTTTTATGAAACTTTCAGTGTTTGCTTATCTTTAGGGATGCAACAAAACGTACGAGTGGAATGTTTCATTTTTTCGTTTTTGACTACAAATACATTTTGCGTATTTGCCAGGTTGCAGTTCAAATAGCATTTTTTATGAAGGCAAGTTGACTTCCAATAGCGTTTCTCGGTCTGCTCTGCCCATTGGAAAAGGAAAATTAAAAAAACTTGACAATTCAAAATTTTGAAATTAAAAAAAAAATACAATTTGTATTTTGGGGATCAAAGGCAAATTATGACCCTGGTCGATTTCGCTGTCCCTTTCTCATTCCAAATAATATTTTTCTTCTTCATATATCCCCAAAATGAACTCCACAGGGACAAAAGCATAATGTAAGTCGTGAAAAGTCGTGAAAATCTAGCTCGTTGAGCACTTTCCGGTGACACCTCTTTGGTTTTCGTGCGACACTTAGTTTGGATTTTAGAGGGGGGTTACTATCCTCCCCTCCGAGACGGGGTGTGAGGATCTGACCGGAGAGACGGCGCGGATTAACAACATGCCTAGAGTTGAATATGACTAAACTGAGATGACAAGAATTATTTAAATTATTTGAGATGGGTCAATGAAGGGCGAAGAAATGGCGCCAGATAATAAACGCACGCACGTCACAGCGAACTTGGAGACAACTCGACACACCAACACCACCTATGAACACTTCGTCACCATTAACATTTACATGAGAAAACCAATATTGTGATATTGCAATCTCATACAAATTGTTTTTTCTTACATCAGCAGCGTCGAATTTCTGTTGCACCATGTTCCGTGACATGATTTTTTTTTTAATGTGAGTTATGTGGCTGGCTTGGGGTGTCATATTATTTCGGAGAAGGGCACACATTTGTTCCCGAACGCCACGTATTACCTTAGCTGCCACAATTGTCACAAAGAAGTTCTTGAGCCTCACCATCCGAATAGCTGAGTACGTATTTAAGCAGTGTTTCTCAGTCAACAGAGAACGTCGTGAGGTGTCGCGCCACCGTCTATTGCGACACACGGCGCGTCTTCACTTCAGAGTCTTCATATATTGTCGTGACAGGCTACATCAGGTCCCCGACATACAAGGTCATTTCGGGCAGTGTTCCACACATTTGTACCGATTTCGTTTTTGTTTTTGTTTTGCCTATTCACCTAATCTAATATGTTCAGATTACATTCCGTTCAGTTTTTCAAATTCAAATAATATAATTTTACTGGAGATCCTTCAGGATTGAAAATATGAATGACATCGATTGACCTAGCATTACCTTTTCTTTTTGAAATACCAACATCAGAACACGAACAAAGACTTTTGAAAAGAGAACTCATGCTGCCGAAAGGAATAGTAACCCTATTCCAGCAAGAAGGCCGATTCTACCCCTCCCCTCCCCATCCTAGTGATATTTTTCGTGGGCATGACATGTGGATGACCAAGGGAGGAGGAGGAGTATTTGGGAGACACGATTGCAATAACTAAAATACCGCAGTGGCGGAGCCAGTATGTTTTCCCCATGAGCAATCATTGTAGTAGCCTTCCAACTCATACTTCCTAGTATAGTCCACAGGATAATCCCCTGAAGACGAATCTGGACAACACCGTCGCGGTAAGTATTAACAGTATGTACGAATTGCAAAATAATAGGCACTTGCGGCAATGATGGTGATGAAGAACTAGCCACAAAGTGTAAATGATAAATGATAAATGATACCCACCCTTCCCCAGAATACTGACTACGCCATTGGCTGTTTTATATATACAGATATGTATGGACATCAGCTCATTTAAAAGATAACAAATAATGATTTATACCAAACCATACACAACTTCAATGGTGCAAAGTGCAGGTTTTCGTTACCGCAAAGTGCAGTCACAAATGGTTTTGACATAATTTCACATGATGCTAGACATCCTGCGTTCGCCAATGCGAACATGTTGAAATTTTAACATTCTAAAGGTATCGATTTGATCAGTATAATTCGTTTGAACTATTACCTAAAAAATGCCCAAATAGATTCAGATACTTTATAACTTGGGAAGGAATCCGTTCAATCATCCACCGCCTACAGAGTTGGGTGCAGAAGAGCCATGACGAGAAGAAAGTAATACAGTTGCAGTAAATAAGTGCAATAATTGTCATAAGGTCAAAGCTAGCTTCGCAGCTTGCGACGTCTTAACTCTGCTTGAACGGAACGCACTGCAAACCTGGTCAAGTCGCTACATTATATATGTCGAGTACACGAGAGGAGTACACTGATCTTCGCTCTTTTCCGTGTCCGCCTGAGTGCTGGTGGCACACACAAGAGGGAGTGGCTCAATGCACAAGCAGCGGAAGCCCTAATCGATGTGATGGCGACGAAGCACTGTGTCCTCCCCGGTGGCATCCAACAATAGGAGCCAAGAGCGACTGCCAGTGCCCGGCCGTCGTGTGCGTGGGAAAAACAACACATGGAGTATGTTCAGTATTATTTGCTGGGAAGCGTGCTCATATTAATTGGCTTCGGACAGACATTACTGTTTTGATATGGAAGATCGTTAAAATATGATGTGTCCTCATCACTGGGATGACTATTCAAACAAAAAATGTTTCCTATTTAAAATAAAACCAATTCATCCATCGTATATTTATCGACTTGGGGATGCAAGGTGTGTTTAAGAGGCTTCCAATTTGTTAGCAAAGTTGAGCAAACATGGATGGAGTCTTTTATTGTAGTGCACTGGACCCACGTGTGTGCTGGTTGGGATCGAGTGAATAGGGCTAGATAGGCAGGGTAGATTGGCATTGATGTGGGTATGTGGGACGTTGGTGGATGGTTTCTTTAGAATTTGTGATGTGGTATTGGTTGAGATGATGAGTGTCTTTTGCTCAGCGCTATGGTGTCTTTCCTTTACAGACTTAACCTAGATGGCCTGTGTGGCTCTTACGAAGTTCGGTCACTTTATGACTTTATGGAAGTGAGGCCATTGATAAACGATAAAGCAAACTTCAAAATCCGAGATGTTATTTAGTGACGTCGTTTTAGATGTTATTTAGTGATGAGTGATAAGATGTTATTTAGTGATGAGTGATAAGATGTTATTTAGTGACGACATTTGGGATGCTATTTGGTGGCGTTTGCCAGAGCCGTATGGCTTGCACAATATTCATTTACGATTGCGACTCATGCTATTAATACAGTATATCCGGACATTGCCACTGCGTAATTATACTCGGATAAAGCAACGTTTTGTCGCGGCAAATGTATACACGATATCAAGGTATATTTACTATGAGTTACGGGAAAGACTCATGTAGTGTGTCAAGACCCATCTGTGTTCCGCATGCATATTACTATTATTTATAAAGGTCATTCTCATATGGGGAAATTTATGATTTGTCATTACTTATATTGGGACGAACATCCGCGCAGGAACACAAGAAGCTGCATGCATATGCGTGCAAGAAGCTATATGCTGTAGGTGCTGCATATATTCTTCGGTGCAAATGCTATGCATCTGTACGGCAGCGATCCCTGCCGGCAACATTAAATACCACAACAAGCTCCGTCGGGTGTCAGCACTATTTTACTCAAATGACTTCACGCGAAATTGCTGCGAGAGCCATTTGCCTTCGGCGTATAAACAGAACAACCTGTGGCGCGCCATCTCCAGCAAAGCCTGTTTTGAAGCCCGCCCGGGCCGAATATCCGGACGCCATTTTCGACCCAGAGGTCTGATCGCCGGAGCGTGGTGTGATGTCGGTGTCACCGCCCAGCAGCGCCGTCAGCCGCGTCGCTGTGGTGCGTCATCAGCGCGCCGCGTTCGCCAACATTTCGCCGCCAGCTGCGGCTTAAGATTGACTGTTGAAATCGCAGCCTAACCGACAAAAACAAAACAAAAAGGAAGAGCTCCCAGCGCCAATAACGATCTGCGGTCCGGTTTGTTTCCGACTGCTCCGGTGCAGCATTATCAGCTACTTCTGAAGCCGTCGTGACGCCAAAGGTGATCCAGGTCAGCCAGCCTGCTCGTTCTACCAGCTGGAGGTCATCTGGTGGCGCACCTACTGACCTACTGGTGTCCCATGGATATTATCGCTCCAGTCGCATAGCTGGCATACATACATTCTTATCTCAGTCGCTGGCACTTAGATGGGATGCATCGAGATGAGACGATAATTTACGTGTGAAAATGAGTTAAGTTTTTGCACATTACATTAAGGCAGTTTTCTACACGGGTTACCAACAGATACAAGATAGTAATTCATGGTGCGAACTTCGACACCAAGTCAATAATTTTCCTTGCATGCCATGAGGCAGCAGATTTAGCGCAATTAATACGGAGATGTGTCGACAAAGGGCAGTTCTGAACATTCATGCGAGACCTTCATAGAAACCGCTCATCAAAGCGAACTACCACGCACTTCATCGCAAAGAGCAGCTGCACCTCACTGTGTTTCTCTGCAATTTCTTTCGAGAGAAAGCCAAACATGATGCCTTTACGTGCATCGATAAGCCTCAATGATAATTCTTGGAGTTCCCTGATGGCCGAGACCGCACACCACGCTGCCGCGCAGACCAGCTTTACGATCAAGCTACGAGGTGCAAAACAACGAACCCATGCGTCGGTCATTCCCTGCATTTATGACGTAATCTGTAAACGTGGCAATTTGCCAGCTGGCCGCGCACGGCTGGTATGCTGTCGGTCATTGTTTTCGCCGCGAGTGGGCGGTTTAACTCAGTGGCGAAGTCCAGAAGTGAAGGCGTCCGGTTCCGAGCCGAACATGAGCTAGGGCACGAAGCGGGACTGTCAAGTGGTTCGAGCTGGTGGCGGCTCGCGGTGGACTCAGTGTTGAGAGCAGCAGCACAAGGGTGAGCCAGGCTGAGACGGCTACACTGAGGACGTATCGCACGGGGCTCAGCGCCAATGTAAGGTGGCAGGCTGAGCAGTACCCAGGGCGCCAATATGGGACGGAAGGCTGAACAGCACCCAGGGCGCAAATATAGGACGGCAGGCTGAACAGTACCCAGGGCGCCAATGTGGAGCGGCATGCTGAGCAGTACCCAGGGCACCAATATGGGACGAAAGGCTGAGCAGCACCCAGGGCGCCAATGTGGGGCGGCAGACTGAGCAAAACCAAGGGCACCAATGTAAGGCGGCAGGCTGAGCAGTACCCAGGGCGCCAATCCCAGTGATGGTCGCAGTGACATCCAAGACCATATCCACTTATCGGCCGTCTCCCTTTCCGGATCAGATCAGTCAATCTTCCCAATCTAGTTAACCTTCGCAGTACGGAAGAGGAAATTTTGACCTGCCTACTTACGCTTACTCTTAGTAGAATCGAAAGATGTGGTAAACGACATGATGTAGTTCCGTCCTTAAACTCTCAGAGTTGCCTGATATTTTGCTCTTCTTCTTTTGGCTGACCTTACAGGTCAAGTCATGCGGGGTACAGGCGGACAACGCATCTTCGCGATAGCTTTCGAACCCTGGTCCTTCGTAAAACAGATGTCAGTATGTGCCTGAGCTCTGAGATATGCACGCTGAAGAATTAGTATAATACAGGTGACACAGACAAAGGTCAACATCACCGATTCCACCAATGCCAAATATCCGGAAATATTATGTCTATCAAGATGAAAATGTCCCAAACAAATGGCTCTCAGGAAACGGTAGCGAGTGCCACTGCAATAAAACCAAGAATTTTCCTTCCTGATAATTTTCAACAGCAAAAAGAAACAAAGAAATATTGCAAGGTTTCCAAAAGTCCCCGTTCCCCCCAGAAAGAAAGAAAAAATCCGAAGTTTGAAGTCAAATTTGGCGAGGAATTTGGAGTGCAAGATTACCTTGGTGTAGCTTTTCGACATAATCCGTACTTTAGCCTCCATAGTGTTTGCAATGCATGTACCCTCAGGACGTTGTACGTCATGTATCTATGATCTGAACTGATGCTAAGGTGTAAATTTGTCGACGCTTATGTTAGCGTTAAAATTTGTCGACGTTTAGAGCACCAGCAGTAGCTGCGCCCCGGTAGCTCGGTTGGAGCGCCGACATTCGCTGATCTTCCATGTCCTGGCAAGACGGGGTTCGAGTCGCTTCACGCGCTCGCATTCAGCTCCCCGCTGGTAGGGTCAGCTGACCACTGGTCCACAAGGCCGGAGACGAGCTACCGGGGCGGTCGTGTCGGTACATTGACGGCAAGCTAAACTCTCGGCAAAAATCCTCCCGTTGAACTGGAATTAAATGATTCGATGGTGGGCCAGGATCAACGCAACAAACTGTTTTGCAATAGAACCCTGGTTCATAAAGCCACCTCAGCAAGGATTCGGACTAAATGTCATTTAAAAAACATAAAAGATTACCACACCATATGTACCGGTGTTAAATAAATATTCAACGTCCACAATGCTATACACCACAACACCTTTTTATGGTTGAAGCCTTCATTTAACTCAGTGGCCTGTCTTCCTGTCACCTGGTTTATTTTTTAACTTTTCTCCAACCAATTGTGTTTCATCTTATTAGTTGAATTATGCCTGCATGCTGTATGGTGGACGCCTGCAAAGTACATGCATATGCATCTAAAAACGACTTCACTTTGACCCGCCCTAACTCCCGAATTTTAAGGGACTGGACGCTTTCACACAACATGCACACATCAATTCGTTACTTGACTTTGCTCTGGCATAGGTTCGGCATTTTAAAAGGGGATCTACATAATGTGCACACATCAATTGTGCTGCTGCAGGACTACAGGGACCTTCTGGCCGCCCTGAAGGGCGACAATAGGAGAGTCATTGTAACTGCAATTTTGTCTAGGGCTGGAGCCTCCCCTGAGTGGAGCTCTAGGGCACTGGCAGCCAACGCCAGGGTAGGTAAGCTCTGCCATGAGTTAGGTTTCACCTTTGTAGACGAGTGGTGCAGGTTTCATGCATCATGGGACCTCTATCAGAGGGATGGCCTGCACTTCTCCAAGAAGGGGGTCCATGTCTTAGGCAAAGTGTATGAGCATGTCCTTCAGGGAAACTAGGAAATGGGTGGGGAGGGATGAAATTTAATTGCCAACTCAGGAATATTCCAATAGCGTCAGCCAAGGCAATAAAACCTCAAAGTCAGCAAATAGGGAAAGCAGTAGTTCAAGGAGGCAGAGTGATAGTTCATCTAGTGATAAATGAACTCCTCAGCATGAAAAACTCAAAGGTGGTTATGGAGCAGTTGCTAAGTGTATCATGCTTAATGCTCCGATCCGATCCAAACTTGCAGGACTATGAGATCCAGGGATACAATATGTTTTCGTGCAATATGGGTCCAGCAGTGAAAGGGGGTGGTGTGATGCTCTATGTGAATAGCTTATTCAGTTCTCAAAAAGTAGCAGGTGGGGGTAAAAATGTGTCTGTGGAGTCCATTTGGCTTGATGGAAAAGGCAACAGCAATACACTGAGGATAGCAGCTTTCTACCGATCAGGAACCCTGCCACATTCTCAGCAACTGAAGCTTGACAAGGTGATTTGTGAGGAGATCAGTAGAAACTTTCAGAGGAAGTGTCTTATTCTTGGTGACTTTAATCTAAAAGGATATGGAAATGTTGATGTTGGCTCCCCATCATGCAAAATATTTAGGAAATGCCTTGACGAGGACCTGTTCTTACACCAGTTTGTACCGGAACCTACCAGTCATGGCTCATTCTTGGACCTTGTATTTTCGGATTCAAGTGACTTGGTTCAAGACTTGACTGTAGGAGAAACTCTGGGAAGAAGCGACCATAACATAGTTAGATTCAAGGCACATGTAGGGGAAATTATTAAGGATAATTTGGTAAAGGCTCCAAATCTCAACAGAGCAGACTTTGAGTGCATGAGAGCGGCTTTAAGTGCCATCAGATGGGAAGAAGAATTCTCCAATTTAAATGTCTGTGAAATGTGGGAAAAGTTCAAATCTTACTTGAAGGAAATTCAGATTAGGCATGTCCCCCAAAAGCATAGACGCAAAAGAAGGGTAGGAAAGCCAGCATGGTTTACACCAGACTTGATAAAAGCAATTAAGGCTAAGAAAGCTGCATTTAGAGTGTTTAAAGAAGCTTCAAATATCGTAAGTCTAAAGGCGTATCGAAAAGCTAGAGACACTGTGAAGCAAAACAACAGAGCAGCAAAGCGAGCAAAAGAACTGGATTTAGCTAGGAATTGTAATGGGGACAGTAAAAAGTGCTTTAGCTTCTACAAGCTGAGTAAAGTTTCTAGCACAATTGGTTTACTGGAAGTAAATGGGACTGCATTGGGTGAGGATAGTGAGATGGTTGAGGAGCCGAGCAAGCAGTTTAAATCAGTGTTTACATTGGAAGATATGACCAATCTGCCGACCGTACACCATAGTTCAGTGACATGTGATCTCATAAATGATGTTGATTTCAAAAATGATAAATTATGTCAACCAATATTATTGACAGTCCCTGGGGATGAGTCCCTCTTAATTCCATAATTTGAATCTTAACCCGTCCTGTTTCGAGGGGGTCCTCAACCGCCCACCTCAGGTTTTTCGCCGATAGCGGATGAACGGCGCGCGACAGCGCGCCCAAATTTGGTATATCCTTTCCCACATCAATTTGACACGCTGATTCAAAAATTTTAAGTCAGGTCGTCTATGGTCACCGAGCTAGTCAAGGTCAAGTGAGGTCACCTCCAAAAACGTTAAACCAGTCGTCACGCTTTAACGGATACGGATACTTTAATGAAACTTTCAGCGTTTGCTCATCTTCAGGGATGCAACAAAACGTACTAGTTGAATTTGTAATTTGTTTCCGTTTTTGACTTCATATAAATGCTGCATATTTGCCAATTGCAGTTCAGATAGATGATGCTGGCTAAAGTAAACATTTTTTTAGGGAAAGTTGACTTTCAACAATGTCTCTCGGTCTGCTGTACCCACTAGAAAGGAAAATTAAAGAAAACATGAAAACTAAATATTTTGATATTTCTAATGTTTTTTTGGGGTGGGGCAAAAACATTCTATGGCCCTGGTCGATTTCGCCGTCCTTTTCTCATTCCAAATAAATTTTGTTTTTCATGCATCCCCAAAATGAACTCTCCAGAGCCAAAAATATAATGGAAGTCATGAAAAGTCATAAAAATATATCCCCCGGTGACGTCACTTTTAGGGGGAAATAGTTTTGAGGTGGATTCGGACCCTACTCATCGAGCGCTTTCCGATGACACCTCTTTCGTTTTCGTGCGACACTTAGTTTGGATTTTAGACGGGGTTACTCTCCGCCCCCCCCCCCTCCGAGACGGGGTGTGACGACCTGACCGGAGAGACGGCGCGGGTTAATCCGATGGGTGTACATTAGTGTGTGTCACGAAGGACCTTTTTTTGGAAATTGCACTTTGCTTAGTGAAATTATCGTGCAGATCACCTTAAAAAAACCTGTGATCGAAACCAAATCTAAATCAAACAATAAACAAAATATGCGACAGGCCGATAAAGAAACAAATTTGCCGGGCGCCCGGCGTTGAAGTCTCCAGTGATGTCGCTCCGTTGCGATTGGCATCTAACACCACGCGTCCGGCCACCGTCGGAGCGCCGCCGCGGCGCTGTGACGAAAAAGGCGGCAGTCGGTGCTGGTGATGACTGATGAATGGATTCTGGTGATGAAGCTCATTAATAAAACTCAATGAAAGTGTTTAGTGGGGTAACAGGCTTTTCATAAGCACCAGTCACTTAATAAGTTGCCTGGATATCTGACGCATGAAAGAAAGGTTCACTTTACGTCGCTTCTTCGTTCCATTTTCAATCAGTAGATCTATGGGCGTATAATGCCAATATTTTCACTTTTGAAAGCTTTTGAAGATGCTTTGAAAGCATCTTCAAAATTCCTCGTTTGTTTACATCGAAGACCAATAAAATAATTCTGAGACACTTGATATATTATTGTTATGACAAATAGACCAGGCGAAATCGGCATCATGCTCCGTTCCACTACAACCGAAGGAGACGGGCATACAGCGACGTCACCTTTTGTACCAGCGGCCACATTTTTTGTACGAACTATCATTTTATAACTGTACTACTTGTCTACATGCTCGACAGAAAGCCCGACATGAAATCCTTTTTGCTGCTGAGCACTGGCATTGCTGACCTGTGTTTCAACTTCGCCACAATGTAACCGTGACGGGCCTCTTCACCAATTACCTTCAAAGACGCCTCGATCACCACTTTCACCATCCGTTCCACCGTCTGTACACGGGGTATGACGGTACTTCGAGAGGACTCGCGATGATGTCTAGTAAGTCATCATCGGACAGTTGTTGCGTCAAGGGCGGCTCTGTTATCGCCTCATTACACCAATCAATCGGCTCCATGATGCTGTTTGCCCCAATATTCACTTTTGGAAGCTTGAACTTCCGCACTTCGTCAGTATCACTATCGACTTGAGTTCTGCGACACTGCTGTGTTTGAGTGACCGCCCTTTCCCGTGTGTCTTGATCTTGGCCCGCTGCCATTGCTAGCAGTACTGCCTCAGGGTGTTTGGCTAAATATGCACTGTCTGGCTCGGATACAACCACAATGTGCTCTTCCGTCTTCTTTGAACTGGCTGTCATAAGCGTGTTGTCTTTTCTGGTTAGTCTTTTCGTCGCGTGGTGTTAGATGCCAATCGCAACGGAGCGCCATCACTGGAGACTTCAACGCCGGGCGCCCGGCAAATTTGTTTCTTTATCGACCTGTCGCATATTTTGTTTATTGTTTGATTTCGATTTGGTTTCGACCACAGGGTTTTTTTAGGTGATCTGCACGATAATTTCACTATGCATAAGAAAAACCGTTCAGGCGACACACCCTAGAGTACATTACAAATATTGAGTTAAAAATTCACGATTGCCCGGGCAGTCAGCTGCGCCAGACAGCCAGAAAGTGTGCCTCTGCACCGCTTCTGGAGGTGCGCATGTGATTATCGGGTTATCACAACAAATAAATTGTGTATATTGTATGTGCACGCGCGCTTGGGTGAGAGCGGTTCAGTCGTCATTTTACCCATTAAATCTGAAAATGTTCTGAGAGTTGCATTGTTGTGCCTTATGGTGTTCTCGAGGCAAGTATTGCACATATTTTACGATCATGAAGCAAACAAAAGAGTTAGGATCGACTAGGTTAGGTTCAGTTAGTCTTTTTCAATGTGAGAAAATTGTCATTTCTTGAATGAAAAACGGAACGTTTTCTTTAAAATGTGGCTGGGATTTTTAAGCCAGGTTATTTAAGTCGGAACTTTTTGTAACAGAAATTGTTTGAATGTTCTCTTTCTATTTTTTTCAACCGTTTTCATGCCTGTGAGGTTAGGCTTGGCTAGATAATGCTATGGTATTGTTTCCTCCATTTTGCAACATTATTTTATGCTACATTGCAAAAACGACTCTTTTGTGGTGTTATTTTGGTAGCAAACTGCAAATTATGCATTTGCAGAGGAAACGAGTAGCCACATGTTAGCGATGTTCACAAACATTGTACTGGACAAAGACCGACAAGACTTTAAAACTACTGTAAAGCGCAAATTTACCCTGACATTAAGAGCCTGGATAACTCTGATTAGGAGAGCTATCCAGCCTTGATTATCAAGTAACCATTACCTAATGCTATAGAAACGTAATTGTCAAATTGTGCACGAGCAGGTATGTGACAAAGTATGTATATTGTTGCCAAAAATATAATTGAAACAGTATGTTAATAGAAAGGAGACCGACGCGGATGTTAAATTGGCGTTGGTCACCAAATTGAAGCCTGAATGGAAAGTTGATGTCAATGGGAGATGCATGTGCCATAGCAATACCAAAGCGGCCAGATTTTGTGAAGTTAATTCACGGCATAGTGCCTTTTGCTTAAAGCCACTGGTATGGCAACAACAACAAAAAGACGAATGAATAAAAGCCATGAAG
>JAOTOL010001383.1:0-107500 GCA_034440575.1 Imbricaverruca yamaguchii
GGTGTGGGGGTTTCAGCTGACGGCGAAATGTATAGGTGAGATTACTGTGGTTTGGCAATATGCAATTTTGAGGGTGACTGCTACGGAATTCTAAGGGAGTATTTAACGTTACTCGACGATGAGGTATGCTGTTCGCTATGGGTATGGTTGCGCCCCATTTCCTATGTGGGCCGTTTACCTTGTTTAGGTGCCGGAGTGTAATCGGGAATTTTGTTCCAAGTTGAGTCAGAATCTCGAAAGTGAGTTTGTTGGAGCGCAGCGAGTAGTGGTTTTGTTGCAAGAATTCAGATTTAAATTTTATGAATTTGCCTGGAATGCCTCCGACGTTCCACTGGAGAAAAAGTCCCATTGCCGAACGTTTAGTAGCTCTGTGTTCTTAGACTGGGGTAGTGTCGGTGTCGAGTTGGGGAGAGAGGTTTAATCGATGAACGGAGAGAGTGTTGGGAGGTGTCCCAGGCAGTGTCCCAGGCACGTAGGCCTGGACCTGGTCGCACGGGTTCTGGGGGGTGATTGGGTGGAGTGGCGGCGATATTTGCGCTTGGGAGGCGCGGTGGGTCGCTCTGGTGTTGTGGGCTCGACGACCATGACAGGAGAAGCAGGTTCGGTCTGAGTGCTGGCCTCAGACGTGGTTTTCGAGTGGGTTTGGGTATGTGTGCAGGAGGTTGTGGGAGGTTCGGTTTGGCAGGAGATTATGGCCTTGGGC
The DNA here is from genome assembly GCA_034440575.1 of Imbricaverruca yamaguchii. Classification (NCBI taxonomy): domain Eukaryota; kingdom Metazoa; phylum Arthropoda; class Thecostraca; family Neoverrucidae; genus Imbricaverruca; species Imbricaverruca yamaguchii. Next base: position 704 of record JAOTOL010001383.1, read on the forward strand.
TTGAGGGTTGGTCTGGGTGGGTGTGGCGGCCTTGATTCTAGGCCTGCATTTCACAAGAATAACATTTGTTAAATGTCTGACAATGTGTGTCAGGCATCTCTTCTGTGGTTGCCCATGACAGCCAAGCATGTTGTCATTAGTGAACTGGCTCTGAATAATTTCAGATAGCTATTTAGATGAAACAACTTACTAAGTCAATCCATAGTAGCATGAAGATTTGAAATAATGTGGAACATTTATGCATATGCCATAATTTTGTTTTCTTCATTGAAAATTACTTGTATGTGATGTATATGTAGATTTGTAGAAATTTTGCGACAAAATTTGTAATGTACGTATTTTATTAGGCAAATTGGCAAAAACGTGAAACGTGAAGGCATGATATTTATTTGCAAACTACGATTTGATGTAGATTAATGAGACTAGGTGCAGGTGGTGCTGCGTTTATCGGCGGCTCGGCTGGCCACTTCTGACTCGCCTGACGGCAATGGAGGATAACATCCGAATGAGCCACAGCTAGAGTGCATAGCGAATGCAGGCCTGAATCGATTTATAACTCTGAGCAAAATCTGTCCCGACTAGAATGCACCTATCCGATGATCAAGTAGATCACCAGCCTGACATGCTTTTGTCCATGAATGTTTCATCGAACTGGCGACACACACACACCAAATATATCCTCTTCAATCAGACATCGACTATTATGCATTCCACCAGATGCGAATGCTGATTTGGCGTCAGATGTTATCGGAGGTGCCGCGTACAAAGAAGAAAGGGCGATTTATATCAAATGCATCTGCAATACGTGTAGTTTGCATGTATATGGGCTTGCGCCAGGTGGCAAGCGCAATGTAAAGCCAGGCGAAAACATGCAAATCGGGCTGCAGCTGCAGGATTTATTTCATCGCGTCTGACTGCATTAAAGTTTGGACGGTTTATCATGTCATTAAGATGGGGCTGAACAATGCTAAGCATGAGGAGGGTAATTCGGACGATCCCTGCGACGCGAAAATGTGCCGATGGTCAGTAGGTTTTCGTGTCATAGACGTCTGCCAGCGCAAGTTATGACTGTACAGCTGCTTAAATGCTGGAATACTAACTGCCTGTACAAGGTTACAGATAGTTGGTGTCGCTTGAGCTAAAGTTTGATTGCCTTGCTTCCCCAACTTCTTGTCCTTAGTGTGCCTCTACGATGACTAGCGAGTGCTTTCAACACATGCCCTATTGTGGCCATCAGAGACGCAGCTGTGTGGCTGGGGACTAGAGGCGCAGCCAAGGGGGAGGGAGGGCGCGTGCCCACCCCCACCCTTAGCAACCGAAGGTACGATACATACAAAAAAGTGATCTTGATCACACAAATTGAAATTGGCCTCAGAGGCCAATTTCACTATTTTTTTCGTACTTACATAGTTTGTTAGCAATCAGCGTTATGCAAATCACAAACCGTGTTAAATCACGTTTCACAAATGTCTTGCTCTGTAAGGACAAAAATTGTAATCCTGGCGATGTATTACAAACTGTGCGATTTTACAATGCCCTTCAGTGAAAAAGCGCAGATATTCCAATATAATATGATTTATTTACAATAATGATTAAGTGAATAAATTCTGTCGACTTAAAAATGTAATGAATAATTAAGATGCAAAGGGCGAACGGTGGAACATATGATATTCATTATATGCAGTTTCCGTCAATTTCATAAACCATTCATAGAAAAATCAGCTGACATCGATATGCAAATAAACAAACCAGTATTCCATCACGACAATCACGGCTTTCAAATTTTGACATTGATGTTGATTTTGAGACATGAAAACCAACATGGAGAACAAGCTTCCAACTGCTGAGATTAAAAAATAACAAGGACGTTAGTATTCATATCTGAATTAATTGACGCATCAATCAAATACAGATTATACGGTATAAATCGTGGGATGACCAACGCTAGCACCATAAGTATAGAATCCGACGTGGTTTTTGTGTGTGGGGGCGGGGGGCGGGTGTTAGGAGCGCGTCGACTTCAGGTCTCGTGCAGCGTGTGGGGGATGGGGCAGGGATTGTTTTACATACCTTTAAGGGGCGTGTGTCCCCTCAATATTAGCTTCCCCCCCCACAATAATTCCAACGTTTAACATGGAGCCCTATGAGGTGTGCCCTCCCCGACCCTTCCAATCCATTTGGGCCCGCGCATTGCTTTCATGCATTGTGACCTGAATCATTTTCAGAAATCAGCGCCCCCATGGACGGGGGTGCTCTCACACTGGAAGTCTCGGTGACGTGGAGACGTCAATATCCAGGCCGTGTCGGAGGGTTCGCGTCCACTGGTCGTCGAGCAGGGCGACGAGGGCGGCGGTTTGACTCGCCGGCGGGAGGTCATACAGACCAGTGAGAATGGCGTATCCCTCGAATTTGTCCCGCCAAGAGGCGAAATCGCGCAGGCTGGCACCTTCCATCAGCCTGGGGGCAGGCGTGGCTATCGCACCCAGCCGTCTTGTGCCGCGGGTGGCTGAACCAGGGTCAGCGCCGGCGGTATCGATGCGGTCGGCAGCGGAGTCGGTCAACGTGCTGTGCTGCGGTCTGGCCTGGGTGGCCGATTCGGCCAGCGCCGAAGCCGTTCCTCTCTCCTGGCGGATGCTGTGGCTTGCTCCGTAAGCAGATCCGTCAGGCGGGAGAGGGTTTCGGTGAGAGCGTCCGGATCAATAGCACCGGCGCGCCATGTTGTGGTGCAGGCTTATTCCTCACTGTCTCTTGCGATACACTGTAGATCACGGTCTCTATATTTTTACTGTCCACGGCTCGACTATACACGCTGCCATCTCTGGCCTTGCCCTGACGCGACCGGGCCCTGCCAGGGCGAACAGTCGGAAGTGGGTCGCGCGTCCGTGGTGCCATAAACCACGGCCCGCGCTCGGCACATGCGACACGCACAACATACGTTTGTTTCAGGTTTTGGTATCGGCCTGGCGCCAGCCTATTTCGCTTTTTTTCTTTTTCATTTCCTTTTCTTTGTACATGCCATGGGCAGAGTTGGGAGAGATTGGGTTAAGGAGTTGTTCGGATGTCTTTGTTCCTATGTTGTCTATTGTCGAGTGAATTTGTTACGTGTTCTGGTTTTCATGGTTGTTGTGTTTGGTTTGTTCGTGGATGTAGTGCTTGGTTTGTTGGTTGCTCGTGTTGTCGGTGCTTGGGTGGTCTGTAGAGTGGTTCCTGTGGTGTCTGAGCCAATGTATTCGTCTTCTCAGTCTGTTATTAGCCCGTAGTGAAGGGGTGTTTGCGTCGTGCAGGTGGTGCTTGTGGATCTTGGGGTGGTTCTGGGGGGGGAGTGATAGGGGTGGTGATTTTGTGCTTCGCGGTGTGGTATGAGAAGAGGTGCCTGTGCTTGTGCCGTGAATTTTGTGGGTTCTGGCCGAATGACTATTGTTGTGTGTGTATGTGCGTGGGCCGGGCGGGGAGCAGCGGGTACTACTCGTCACCCCACGCCCGTGCCGGCGACGGGGCTATGCCCTCGATGTGGATGAGTCGGAGGATGTCTTTCTCCTTCCTCCACCGAGGACAAGCCCCCGTCCCGGGAGCCGTGGTCTCCGCCGCAGCCCACGCATTTCCTTGTTCCACTACGGCAGTCGTCTGTGTCGTGTGGGGCGGCGCAGAGGCCACATGTGGGGTTTATGTGTTTGCATTCCCCCATCGTGTGGCCATATCCTTGACAAAAGGAACAGCGACGAGGGAGGGGTGCGCGTGATGTTACTTTGTATGTGATGTAACCAGCTTTGCCATGTGTGGGTTGTTTGGATGTGAGTCAGGATGATAATTTGAGTGTTTGGTTTGTTTGTGGGGGAGGGGAGCCGGTATGCCGAGGAGATCCCTTGGCTCGCAAATCTGCGAGCCAATCTCTCCTCTGACATCCATTCCAACTCACATGCGTATATGATCCCCTGAGAGGTGTTGCGGTGTGTATCTGGTGTTATGGTGACCTGTTTGTTTGAAAGGTGTGTGATGTGCTCTAAGATGTTTGCGTCCTTGGTGTTGCAGGCTAGATCCAGCAAAGATGGTAGTCGAAGGTAGAGAAGATAGAGATGGTAGTGTAGGGTAGAGTTGAAAGTCCATAGTGTAGAATAGACGAGATGTTGGCAGCTGGTCGAGCGGTTTATAGTCGGTGTCCTCTGTGTGCTTGGTGTCCTTTTGGTTGAACAGCTGGCGTTTGCGCGGCTAGCGTAGCACGCCTCGGCGTAATCCGGCCTTTTGTGTTGTACCGTGCACGTAGGCAATGACATTTCAGTTACGCTCGTGGCACCGAGGCATCTTGATGATGTTCGGCCTCGCGACGCACTAGGCTGCTGGTCCAGGTTCTATCTCGAGTTTGTGAGATGCGAAAGAGTTCCTTGGCGCTCCTTGCTTGGTTGGCTGGTTGGTTGGTTGGTTGGTGCCAGTTATTCTGCTGGATGACCGTGTACATCCTGAAGCTGAGTGTGGAGAAAACGTGATAGGCTGGGGAACAAACGTACGTAAGGTAATTACCCGGTGTTACGCCCCACTTCACATATGGCCCAAAGTTGCTTGCTCCACGAGCATTTCAGCTCACCAGCCAAAGCCTCATGGAGTGAAATTCCCCGCCTAATGTGTGTGCGTCTGTGTATTTGTTTGGCCAGCCTGCCACCGCGTGATGATTTCGGCTGTTCGCCCGTGACATCATCTGGAGTCGTAGGGAGGTGGGATCTGATTGGTACTGGGTAGGTTGGTGAGCCGGTGTTGGGTATTGTGAGATTATGCTGCGCGGCTATTGCGATGAGTGTGTGCGCTCTGTGATCAGGTTGTGTTGTGCGGGATGTCCCATAGGGGTGGTGCGAATTGAAATATCCGGTCAGAATGATAGATGTGCGAATTTGGTCAAATTGCGTTATTTAATTCCGAGAGTGTTTCTGTGTTTCGTGATGGTGGATCGTAAATGTTGATGAATGTGTAAGCTATGTTGTGTACATGAATTGTAGTTAGTAGTATGTCTGCCGCGGTGTCGAAATGTATCAGGCAGTGAGGAGGCGTGTTCCTAATGTATGTGCATACACCGCCTGATCTGTGTGGGTTGTGTGTGTCGTGTCTGTGTAGTGTGTAGTGATGGATGTGAATATGATAGGGGTCGTTGGGTTTGAAGTGTGTTTCTTGAATGCATAGTGCTACAGGATTTGTTTCTAGTGCATAATGTTTGAATTCAAGCTAGTGTGTAATGAGTCCGTGTGTGTTATAGTCTGAACGCATACATGGTTGTGATGCGGTACAGCGCATGCGTGCAGGGAAGACATGGGTAAGGTTCCTAGTCTGCCTAGATAATAAGGCGGCCAATTGTACAACTGCCGATGGAGTGACGTTTCCGGCGTTTAATATCCATAGGTAAGCTAGGTGAAAAAAGAGGAGTATTAGAAACATATGTTGGGTCAAATCAATTTGGTTCGTCCTTTCCAATGACCTAGGTCGGTACGACAATGATCATGCATGTGACCAATTAAATACAAATATTACTTACTTAGAGTTGCTCGTCTCGGATTTTGCCACGCAATGCTTCTCAGTGCTATGGTGTCTGCACTCGACCGCTCCATGGTGTGAAAATAGACCGTGATCTACCAGCGTATCGCAAGAGACAGTGAGGAATAAGCTTGCACCACAACAACGTAAAAAACAATGAGACGGAAAAAACAAACAAACAAAGAAACAAAAAGAACAGAAAAAAACTAGATAAAGAAAAAGAAAGGAATAACAATAGTGTATGACATGACAACCGTGAAAGACATGCTTCTTGCAATGTTCACAGCAAAGGCGATGACCCCCAACCTCCTCCCCCATCTACCACCAGGCACCATCCAGACCACCACCTCCAACCGACCTAAACCGAAGCAAGCAGCCGACATCACCAATCGGTGACAGGCTGCTATAATTAAATCATCATCATCATCAGAATAACTGGCCCGGCGTTTGGGTCGGGTGGAACGCCTGTGTTGTCATGATCTGACTGGGTTGTGACAGGGACGCTGAATAGTAGGAGGCTCTAAGTTGCACTTCTTGTCGACTGAGCGGCGCAATTAGCAAACAGTTCGCATACAATTCGTAAAGATGACATTTAAAATGGAACATGGAACTTTGTTGTAAAACATGAGGTGGAAATGCTTTTTATGGGATTAATATATTCGCGACGGATTAGGGATGTGCTTGCAATAAGCTTTCGTGGCACGTCGGAGTTTTAGGACTGTTCAGAGTGTCTGAATCATTATGTGGCAATCATGCACTTCAAATGTCAAAAAGGGAAATCATTTTGCTTCATTTAGCAAGGGTTTTCCCTTAGTGCGGCGATGCGGTAGTTAGCAGTATCAAGAGAAACAGTGAGACTGTGGTGGTGGCGATATCAAGAAGAAGGAGAAGACGGCTTATGCCCCAAGACAGGAATACGCGGCTGGAAGCGTGTGACAACGACAGTCCAGGACCATGCGATGGTCACGGTACGTTCAATGAATAAGTAGATAATGCATTGCAAATTTCTACGCTTCCAAACACGAGCTCCAAACTAGAATCACTCTGGACCAAAGTCAAAGGCAAAAGCGGCAGGTATTTCATTCCGGCGGCAATCTATCGACCTCCTCGCAACACTACCTGCCTTAAATGATGACTTCGCTGAGTTTGAAAGACAGGTTCAATTGGCGACGCTGAACTTTACCGGCACTTTCTACCTCGCAGGTGCTCTAATTGCAACCTTCTCGACACGGCAAATTTCCACAGCAAAACACACCTGCTTGAGTTCGTGAGAAACTATTCACTTACCGTGACAGTGAAGCGCCCTACATTCGCCACAGGATCTTTATTGGATGTCATCATAACAAATTCGCCCACCTCTGTCGACAGACCCAAAGTGAGTTTCTGCCACTACAGTCCCCACACATTTATCACATGTTCAATTAAAGTAAACAGGCCTGCCTCAGTTAACACCGTGATAAAGTCACGTTTTTCGGACGAGCGGACACCTCGGAACTCACCCTTGATCTTGGTGAGATCGACTGGGTTCAGGTCACTGGTCGCATCTCAGTAACTGATAAATGGGACACCCTGCTGAGATTGCTGACATCACCAAGTGTTATCGAAGCTACCAAACAGCTCATGCATCGGCGAAATGTACCCTTGCACTTGCAAGATAGAAACACATACAAAGCACTTAACCGAAAAATCCGATCAGCTATTAGAGCTGACTGTAGGGAAGATATTAGCGGCAAGATAGCTCAGAAAGGTCCATCAGCTGCATGGCGTGCTATCAAGCCTATTATTGACAAAACAGATCTCACAGAGCACATCCTCAGGTCCTACTTGAGCAGCTCAATCAATATTTTGTTAGTGTAGGGCCAAAAGTATCAGCAGAGGTCAAACGCCAGGCAAACATGCCTGAACACACATCTCCCAGTTGCAGGCTATCGCGTGTCTCTACCAGCTCCTATAAAGTATCACCCATATCTCCTGAACAGCTAGCCAAAATCGTCATAAACATGAGAAGCACAAGTGCGTGCGGACCCGACGGGATCTGTATTAAGGTTATCAAATTTCTGTTCTTTATATCGGCGAAGTGCTGCTCGAAATTATGAACACACGCCTGACTGGCCTACTGGCCACCTACTGGCCCAAACTCAGCACGGCTTCAGACCACGCCACTCTACGAAAACCGTCTTTATCTCAGTCACGGACAAGTCTCAGTCTCAGTCTCAGTCACGGAAATACTAGCAGCAATGGATCGTTCGGAAATAACTCTCCTTTTGCATTCTGGACCTCAGTAAATGTTTCGATGTAATAGACCACACCAAACTGCTCACTAAACTTGACCTCCATGGAATCGATACCGACCGGAATCGATACTTTAAAGCATATTTGGGAGGTCACACGCAGGCTGTTAGCGTCTCAGGTGAACACGGAAACAGGTATCTATCCTCCTTTCTCCCAAACAACATAGGTGTCTTTTAAGGCTCATCATTAGGTGAACAGGTCCACTTCTCTATTGCATCTTTTCGAACGACCTCAGTTTGCACGTCCCGGTAGCACATGCCACCCAGTTCGCAGACGACACCCAGGTTGTCATCTCCGGTCGGAAATCTGATCTCCCAACTCTGATAAGTCAGATGGAAACATGTCTGAGGCAACTCTACGACTATTTCCTGGATAATGGCTAGAAGGTGAACCCGACCAAAACTCAGCTTCTTACTCTCGGATGGCGTCAAAATCTGCGTAATATTACACCGATACGAGTGTGCTTTAGGGACGCCGTGATAGATGAGAGCCATTCGTGTAAGAACCTGGGGGTGACATTTGATCCCAAATGTCGTGGCATTGTCGTGGGGGCTTACATTTTTCGGCACCAAAATTTGTATATTTTCCCATCTGAACAGGCCGCCAGACATCCAGCCAGCCCCCGGTCACCTTACTCGTCCCTTTCAAATGTTTGCCCCGAAAGCGGCAAACGCGAGCAAGATCAGAGGGCGGTCCCGGCAATAACATCCGGGGAAAACCCAAGTAACGGCTCGGCACGGCGAACAGCTGGCCTCCGGAGGTGCAAACACCATCTGGGCCAACCCCGGAAGAAGGGACATCGGCCCGTGAGGTCGGTGCCCTGACCTAGAACCGTCGCCACCCAAGCCAGAAGAATACTCGACGAATCAAAAAGCGCGAACTTGCCTCGAAGCCCTGGGAGTGGGTACAGGAAAAAAGAGGCGGAGCAATAGCAAGTTCAAGAGAACAGAACAGGACGGACAGGAGAAGGAGAAAGGGAGGAGAGACGCACGGAGAAGGGTCTGGAAGACGAACGGCGGTGGACGCCGGACCGACGCCTGAGGGCCGTCCAGCGGTGGCAAGATGGCTGAGTTTTCGGATGGAGGAGAGGAAGCACTCAGCCAAGGCCACTCGCCACTCATCATCGAACATGTGAGTGCTAAACTTCTGGCATGTCATCCTCTTTCCCCAAACCTTTCCGAACCAACCTAAATTATCTTCTGCAGCTACTGCCTTCTCACTAAATTCATTGCTGGGAGCGACCTGTCTCATGGGGGGGGGGGACCAAATAGGATAAGTTTAGGATGTGGAGGAGGTGGACGGAGATGTTGGAAATGGCGGGAAGTATATGAGCAGTGTGTGCCTAATGCGATGCGATGCGGTGTATGTAAGGGCAAATATATTTGAGCAAGCATATAAATTCTCTAGTGGCATCAGCAAAGACCGGTGGTGGAATTTCGGCAGTGACGTACAGGGGGAGCGGTAGAGCAAGGCCGGATAAAATAAGATAGAGTGCAGCAATGGATGACGTCAGACCTACGACCCTAACGAACGGTGCCTGCGTAGTAAATACCTCAGCGACCAGGCGCGAAGAGGGGAGGATATTTACGTCCAGAATTGAAATGGCGTCCGTGCCGCGGGTGATGAGGGGTGCCCGCCGCGCTTCTCGCTCTGACCGGGTCATCAACAGCCGACCCGTACACGGAGATAGCAGCATGAGTACTTCCCGACAAGGTGGAATGATTTACACAGTTATGCTTGGATCGTGCCTGATATTAATCTGTACGATGAGGTAAATTTATAAGCGAGGCAGCCGACCTGCGAGCCGTCCTCCTATGGACAGAACGTTTCCGAGCGATGGTGGTGAATGTTGAAGCCAGTTAAATTGCCTAGAACATTATTGCTGTTGTATATATGACGTGCGTTTGGTTAAGGCCTGATTGCCAGAGGGTGCGATGAACGGACACTTCGGGGGTATTAGTTCACCTGCTCTGGATCTTTGACCGCAAAATCACGCTGGCCTCTGCGATCCAGAGGTGCAGGTGAGGTGGCGAACATGGTATGCATGTGGGAGGGGCCGGTAAAGGGGCCACCACATTGCGTTCGCCGGAAGTCTGGCGCCGGACTATAGGGTATAGGCAAAACATTGCCCGGTGGTTTGTCCACCCCCTAACTCTGCACGTGGGCACGGTTGGTGCAGACAGTTCGAGGGGCATGATGGACGGGTTTGGCATGCCATAAGACCCCAGGCTAAAGAGGTAGGGCTGGCTAGGATATAAGTCGACCGGGTACGTGCCCAACGTGGTAGGGATCCGTGCCCGCCCGTCGGATATGTCAGACCTGGTCGCAAGTGTACGACGAATAAGGACCGGCGCGGCATCGATCGAACTTAAGGTTAGGTGTGTCGGTCAGACATCAGAGCACTTGTATCAGCCCTCGGAGTCAGTACGATGAGCCCCCTCGTTGCGGTTAAGACTTTGTCCAGGCGAGAAACGCTGCTAATAATGACTAGGCCAGCCATGATTGGCAGTGAAAGGTTTACTTGTTCGGGCCGGTAATACCATCAAAATTAGAGCATTGGTCTGTCGATCTATGTGTTTGTGTACCGCTGAAAGGGGAGGGGGGTCGGGAGCTAAATTTGGGGACCAAGCAATTCATTAATTAATAAGGAGAGCATGAATGGGGCGAGCGAATGTGAAGTGAATGAGGGGAATGAACGTGAGTAGGTATATTTAAGGATCAGCGGAAGCCGCTTGGTGCACAACACAAGCACCTATTTCGTGCGGAACATTGCACAAAATTATACTAATGCTAGCGTCCAAAAAGTCCCAACACGGACATGTCATTCAAATAAATGACACATTTAATTGTCATCAATTCTCTCGTGCAGCGTATTCATTATAATCTGGCTAACGACTCTCACTTACCTATATGGTGTTCCCAAAACTTTAACCTCGCACATATATAAATTCGTGTTAGGGACGGCAACTCAAACCAGCATCACGACGGCTGGGGTTTGTGGATTTGTGGTGGAATTGGCGGTAAAAAAACAACAACATAATACACCACTGACATAGGCACAATGAACAAAGGAGTGAGTTAGGTCAAGCCCCCAATAAGTCAGTTCAAGTAGTTCAATCAGTTCCAGTTCCATTCGAGTTTAGGCTGGATGGATAATACATTGTGCACACCCCCTTCACACACCCACTATCTAAAATACACTTCACACACCCATACCACTCAGTCGAGTTTAAGTGAGGTTAGCAACAGATAAAGCACGCTAGAGGTTTCATGACACACACACAGTGTATCACGAATACATTCCACACACCCACACACCCATACACCCCCACCCCACTCACCGCACCCACACCACCCACACCCCACACACCCCACCGACGGCAGAGCCGCCACCCCTACAGTATTCCCATGCAGCTGTTGAGGTCCGCAAGTGCACTGGGTTCCTTCTGGCCCTGAGTCATCTGCGTCACCATCTGCCGACTAGTAACCTCTTCACTATAGTCAATAGCCTAGTTATATCCAATATCCGATACTGCATATCTGTTTACGGGAACGGATCGTCAGCAAACATCCACAGACTAGACAAGATCATTAACTTCGCCACTAGACTCGTATCAGGTCTACGGAAATTTGATCATATTTCTGATGCCCGAAACGATTTGGGTCTCCTCACTGCAGCTGATCTGCATCTAATTCATAGTCTCACTTTGCTCCACAAGATCATTCTGACGGGTCAGCCTACGCCCATTGCCGGCCAAATCACTGCAAACTCTACCCTGCGAAACCGTCACACACGTGCAGACGACAGCCTGCACCTGCCAGCCATACACAGAGAGGCTGGCCGCAGGAGATTTCTCCACTCGTCTGTCTTCCACTACAACAAACTTCCTACTGAAAAAAAAACATCGAGGCTGTCTAACTTCAAGAAACATGCACTAGCGTATCTCCACGAACAACACTGGTCACACAAAGAAACTTACACCATGGATATGTGTACACTATGAAGTGACCTTTAGGCCATCGCTTTCCTATCACTTCTACAAGCCACTCGTGCATAGCTCATGTTGGAAGTATGTATGGAAGTATGTATGTAATGCGGAAAGTAATATGGATTATGTTGGCGTACGAATGTTTATTGCGCATCTGCTCCCACTATTGACCACAAATCTACCCTTTCTATGTAAATATCTGTGAGTTAAACCCAGACTGTCCGTAACAGCCACTGCACGTGGAGGGCATGTATTGTGAAATAAGTAAATAAATAAATAAATGCATGCTTATATTGCAAAATGTTGCTCAAAACCCTAGACGTGGTGATACGATTCGAATATATGAGGATCCGGCAGATCAGAGAAGTGTGAGTGCAGAACTGAAAGTGTTTGGTCTATCATCCATAGTGTGTGCAGGTACTTGGTCACATTTGCCATTCTTATATCCAGGAAAGTAATTAGTGATGCCCAAGTATGGACGCAGCGTGTACATTTGAAAATAAAGCAATGTTTTTGATGTGATCATGAAGGGAAATGGTTTTCGGCACATAACGTCCTGTCTGTCTCTATCCCCCGTCTCTCTCTCTCTCTCTCTCTCTCTCTCTCTCTCTCTCTCTCTCTCTCTCTCTCTCTCTCTCTCTCTCTCTCTCTCTCTCTCTCTCTCTCTCTCTCTCTCTCTCTCTCTCTCTCTCTCTCTCTCTCTCTCTCTCTCTCTCTCTCTCTCTCTCTCTCTCTCTCTCTCTCTCTCTCTCTCTCTCTCTCTCTCTCTCTCTCTCTCTCTCTCTCTCTCTCTCTCTCTCTCTCTCTCTCTCTCTATATATATATATATATATATATATATATATATATATATATATATATATATATATATATATATATATATATATATATATATATATATATATATATATATATATATATATATATATATATATATATATATATATATATATATATATATATATATATATATATATATATATATATATATATATATATATATATATATATATATATATATATATATATATATATATATATATATATATATATATATATATATATATATATATATATATATATATATATATATATATATATATATATATATATATATATATATATATATATATATATATATATATATATATATATATATATATATATATATATATATATATATATATATATATATATATATATATATATATATATATATATATATATATATATATATATATATATATATATATATATATATATATATATATATATATATATATATATATATATATATATATATATATAATTTCTCTCTCTCTCTCTCTCTCTCTCTCTCTCTCTCTCTCTCTCTCTCCATATATTGCACATGCACGCACGCATGCAGGCACGCACGCACGCACGCACGCACACACACATACACACATACACACACATACACACGCATAAATATATATACATATACATATGCATAAGGAGTTCACTCGTGGTTTCCATACGGAGATGTATGCTCTCTTGTAGAGACTCCTGGTAAAATTTCCCCGCTTGGCTATCATGGGATCACTAACCACAATATATGAATAATTGACCGTGGATTGATATGTTTGCTTTATGTGCCCTACTTTGTATGTTTTTGTTTGGTGTGTTCTATGGTTCCATCTTTATGATTAATTTAAAGGTTATTATACTTACACGGTGGATCACAATCAGGTTTTTGCTTACGCAGCCCTCGGCAATCGGCTGTCAATGGTTCTCTATTCGTCAACGAGGCCTCTATTACCTTGTAAAGGCTTTCTGCAACTTTAGGATGGTCCCTGATTTCAGAACGGCTTTTGTGTGTGTGTCAGATACACCCTATGCAACTGCCAATGGTCTCTTTGTAACTGGTATGTGTCCCGTAGGCTAAGGCGTACATATTACAATATGTACAGTAATCAATCACAAATCGTCGATACAGTATAGATAATTATCTATGTTTACGCCTGAGCAAGTTATAAAATACAGTAATACAAAGGTAACGAAAATACATGCGAGCGGGATCATAGAACAAGCTCCACCTGATTTGCAAACAGTTGTCCAAAACGCGCTACACTTGTGGTTTCAAGGTCGGACCGTGTAGGGTTTCAAGTGCCACTGTTGATATGTTGTGTTTATGTAGTTATTGGCTGATGAATGACAATTGTAAGCATATGGCATTCAGACTTGATCTTGTGGCCGATTGTGAAGTCGAGGTATTGAACAATCTTCGAGTGCGAGATGATCATATATGGCCTATCCAATCTGGGTAGGTTAGGATTTAGGTACATACCGTGGTAGGTACCTTCGTACCTACTTAGTAATACTTCAAGATCACCGGTACCCATTTTGGTAGGTACCTACCTATGTAAGTACTGCCTAGGTGGGTACAAATTTCGATGCATTTGCCTGGATTTGTACCTTGAGATTACATACCGACCAAAATCAGAATTGACAATAATGTGAATAAAAACATGGGCAGAATGCATGCAAGCCTTTAGATGCTTTGTGAAATTACTCAAGCTTTTACCTCTTGCAGTGTTCAGTGGTGCCTACAGAACTTCTTGTAAATTCGCTCATGGTGCTTGGGCCCTTCAGCAAGCCAAGCTGTCTGGCTTCCAGCATAATCATTTTCCATTTGACACTGGATAAGGTGGATAATGGTTGGATGCTTCAATTCTTGGCATAGCCCATGGTAAATGAATGAGTATAATGAATGGACAGTTCATGGTAATGAATGAAGCATTGTTTAGAAGCATTGTTGGCTATCTACCTAGTTGCCTTGGTTATACAAACCATCAATGATGTTTTCTAAGCCAATATTTATACTGAATTAACATGACTGATACTTAGCATGTCAATAAATGTTATGAAAAAAGCATTTCACAAGAATAGCATTTGTGAAATGTCTAATAATGTGTGTCAGGCATCTCATTTGTCTTCTGTGGTTGCCCATGGCAACCAAGTATGTTGTCATTAGTGAACTGGCTCTGAATAACTTCAGATAGTTATTTAAATGAAAAGCTTACTAAGCCAGCCCATAGTAGCATGAAGATTTGAAATAATGTGGAACATTTATGCATGTGCCATAATTTTGTATTGCTATTTGATAATTACTTGTATTCCATGCATGCTTAGATTCGTAGAATTTGTGCGTAGATTCATAGAAATTCTACGACACAGTTCCCAAGGTACGTACTTTGTTAATGAAACTGGAAAAAGCATGAAACGTGATTTGTAGGCGTGCTTTTTATTTGAAAACTACGATTTGATGCAGATTGATGAAACTGGGCCTGGTGCCAAAGCATGTCCAAGGGCACGTGACGGTGCATGTCTGGGGCTGGATGGATGGATCCGGGAATGGTGTTTGGTATCGGATCGACGGGAGGCAGACCGAACAGTCATGCAGCGAGATGCCTGAACAGGTAGGACTACACAATGGCGACGCAATCGTGTTTTCCAATGCTCTCGTATTCCATTGACGGAGATCAGTCACAAGGTTTAATCCGGACTGTCGAATTCCATTCACTGATATCAGTCGCAAGGTTCAACCACTGACTGTCGCATTCCATTGACGGATCTCAGAGTCACAAGGTTTGGCCTCGGACTGTCGCATTCATGTGGCACGGACACAACTACCAGTTCATCGTCTAGCATTGGCTTGGTGGTAAAATTGGCCGAAGGCCCATGTTTGAGTTGGGCACCAGCGACATTTGACATCGTTAACTTTGCATTCGACATCATGATTTCGTCATAATTGTATTATTAAGGGAGGACGCAGCGCCTAATGTGTGACAATGTCTGACAAAGAAGTGTCTCGCAAGGCTAATTGTCTGTAAAGTAGAAATAAGCTCCTACAAATGGTTGCAGATGTGCTTTGTGTTCACAGGCGTGTCGACTCTCTCTCCAAGACATGTGTGTAACCACTGGGGTTGGGGAGGTAAGGGGACATGTCCCCCAAATTTCTAAAAAGTGGTGATTTATCCCCCCATTTCTTCCGTGTCCCCCAAGCTTCGCCACGTGAGTATCACCGCCGCAAAATTCGACTTGATCATTTATACAGTCAAAATATATACGCAAGAGAATCACCAAAATACCAAAAAGCCGATGTAGACGTCAAGTTAACGTCGTATTCATATTCGTATTCAGTGACGAGTTCGCCAAAGGTGTATTTGGTTTGGCATCGGCGTGCAGCGACGGGTTTATTATCGTTCGAATCAATTAACACTGAACACTCTGGAAGGAACTACATAGGTCTCGCAGTACCACTTTAGCGGTCATGGTTCAACATAAGCCAGTTTCATAGGTCGCCTCCAATCTTCTTCGTTTTCACCCAAACCTGCCAAGATTTGGTATCAAGTAATAGCCTGTGGGGAACCATACTGCACCATTTCAAGTCGGTACATGTCAAGATCAAACTTCTAGGTCAAAGGTCAGCTTCATTTATTAGATGGCGAAATTGAAGTGATACCGACCGAACGCGAGGTTCGGTTGCTATCGTTTCAATTTCCATCAAATGAGCGTCATTCGACGTGTCTTGTACGCAGTATCAGAAAGCTAAGGAACCGAATTAAGGACAAAGGCCAAGCTGATACTTCGGTCGCCATTTTTTATCAAGGATATCCATATTTGGCATCAAGCAATAACCTGTGGTGAACACTCGAGTAACATTTGAAACCGGAACATGTCAAGGTCCAAGGTTTGATAAAGCTCTTTGATGTCATCGCGTTACGTCGCTATGGCTTCAATTTGCAGAAAATGGATGTCTTTCGTGTTGTGTCATTCGTGTTGTATTGCGGTACAGTATCATAAAGTTGATATTTCGAAATAATCTGGACAGGTAAAAACTGAAGCTGATTTCTGCAGTCGCCTCACATTTTTTTTCGTGGTTTTCGCCCAAGTCTACCAAGCTCCATTTCAAACCGGAGCATGTCAAGGTCAAAGGTTTGATTGAGTTCTTCGATGGCATTGCGTTTCGTCGCTACAGCTTCAATTTGCGGAAAATGGACGCCATTCGTGACAACAAATGGAAAATCGTAACTATGAATGTCAAGTGACAGCCCATGGTGAACCCTCGAGTAACATTTTAAAACTTAGGTATGTCAAGGTCAAACCTCATGGTCATGGTGGGTCGAAACTTTGGTCTTCAAACAGAGAAGACCAAAGTTTCGTTTAATTTTCAGAGTCCTCGCGTTTCGCAGCTATGGCTTCAATTTGCATTATGTGGCTGTCATTCGACGTGGTTTGCGTGCGGTATCAACATTTTGATACCGCATGAGATATTGAAATGATTTCAAAGGTGTCGAAAGTCCGGCGTGTTGGTTGGTTGGTTGGTTATTTGGGCTTTCGGGCGCATCGACTGCGTTGGTCATACAGCGCCCATAAAGTCCGGCGTGTCCACAATGATTGCGTGTAATATGAATATGAAGGTTAAAATTATTTTTGTGTGCGGCCGGCTTGACAGCAAGCAATCGTATCGTATATGACAAGGGCTCCCCCAAGAAATCCGTCATAACCTGATCGGACAGTGCCCTCATCGCTGGCTTTTTTATAACTACAATTTTATAACTATCTGCAGTTCATAACCGCGAGAGAGCAATGTTGTAGTCAAGGGTATATCCAGGAATTTTCATGGGGGCACTTGTCTGGAGGGTCGTCATTTCTTTCGAGCGGCACCATTGTGAAAGCACCTGGAGGGGTGCCTCTGGATGCAGAATTCGAGGGGGCGGGTTGCGCTCGGGCCTTCCTGAAAAAGTCGGCCTTTTTATGTTTTATGTCACTCGGCCTTCTTTTTATGCCTCCGAATGAAATATTTGAGCGGGTACACTGGAACCTTTTCAAAGGGACGCCTTTTCCTGGCCTGGGGTGTGCCACCTCCTGCGTGGGGGTGCATGACCTCGGTGCCACACCCTTTATCCACCCTGGTTGTCATTTCATCGAAATATGTGGTAGGAAAACAGGAAAACATTGGAAAGAGAATTGTAGGTCTATATTTTCTACCATAAAACCATCGTCCAATATTTTATGTTTTTCCTGCTACAAGAGAGCAACGTTTAACATACTTATAGCAATGCTCTATGGTGATCGTGAAATCTGGTTTAGCACATGCGACATAAAGCTAGATGTTCATAAGCAGTGCTAAGTAGTTAACCTTGACAATTTTGATATCCTTTGAAAAATAGGATTTTTAACAATAGTAAATCTGAAAAACTGTAAATAGGGGGCCTATAATTTCACAGATATATGTTTTCGGCTCTGGGGAGTTCATTTTGGTGGATATTTGAGAAGGAAAAAAACAACAAAATATTTTTTAGAGCAGAAAAGGACAGCGAAGTAGACCGGGACCATATAATTTTGGCCACCTTTTTTTTGAAATTCGAAAATTTTGAGTTTTGAAGTTCTATTTTCCCTTTCTGATGGATAGAGCGAACCGAAAATAGTTTGTTTGAAGTCAACTCGCACTAATAAAAAATGCTTACTTTAGCGAGAACCTTCGATTTGAACTATAATAGGCAAACATATAAGTAAGCTAATAAGTATATAAATAACTAAAAGCAAAACTAATAAGTAATAAAAAAGGAAAAATGTCAAATTTATATCGTAAGTTTTGTTGCATCCCTAAAGATAAGCAAACGTTGACAGTTTCATTAAAATACCTGCATCCGTTAAAGCGTGACGAGATTGATTTTTTTTTAGGTGACCTCACTTGACCTCGACCAACTCGTTGACCGTATATGACCTGACTTCAAACTTTTGACACAATATGGCAAATTGGTGTGGAAAAAGGTATGCAAAATTTCGGCGTCATGCTGCACGCCGTTTTTTTCACAATTCGCGAAAATTCTGAGGGGGCGGTTGAAAACCCCCGAGACGGCGCGTGTTCAAATAATAGTGTTTTGTTATGTGTGAGATGTTGAAACAGGTGCAATAGGATGTCAAGATTTGCATTGGAAAACATGTCATTAAGCATAGTCAACAAAACAGCTCAACGTAGCAGAATCAACCTTAATCGTCTTAGCCGTCTTAAACGCAGTATTGGGGGATTATCCGGCGGCCCCCTAAGGTTTCCGCCCAAAACGAAAGAACGGCGCGCGACAGCGCGACAAAATATGGCATGCATTTTCTCACATCAATTTGGCATGTCTTGTAAAAATTTTGCTCTCAGGTCATCTAGGATCAATGAGTTAGTCAAGGTCAAGTTGGGTCACCCCCAGAAAAGTTCAATCAATCGTCACGCTTTAAGGGATAAATACATTTCAATACAACTTTCAGCGTTTGCTCATCTTTATGGACGAAGCAAAACGCACCAGAGGATATTCCCCGTTTTTTATTACTTTTTATGTTCGCATATTTTCCCATTAGAGCCAAAGTCGAAGGTTTTGTCTAAAGTAAGCATTTTTACGAGAGCAAGATGAGTTCAAAGAACGTTTTTTCGGTCCGCTTTACCCATTATAAAAAGACAAATTGAAGAAAAATGAAAAATCGAAAGGTATCTAAGATATCAATATTTGTCTAGAGCTTTTAATTTCCGTTTTGAAAACAACCGCGAAATATTTTTGCGCACGCTTTGTGTGATGTTCACCATGACTCAAAAATGGCAGTATCGTGTCAAATGTCCTTAGCAAAACCTCAGTTGTAATCAGTCAAACCAGGAGATACCACCGTCGATGCATAACTCAATTGAATCACTTACTGCACTTGTTACAGAGTTCTGTACACGTCGGTGGACGGCAGGTTCCCCTGGTGATCGGCGGCGATAGGGCGTATCCACTTCTCCCATGGCTAGCGAAGGCGTACAATGGATCATTCGATCGCACTTGTTTCACACATACCTGATTGTTCGAATGGTAATGTTTTATACAAACATGGTATGCAGTTCCGCAGTTCAGCCAGACAAAAAGAAGAACTTCCGGAAACATTCGGCATGGCCGGTCAAATCGTCAATCGATCATAGTCATGTCAGCACATAGTAATTGGAGCATTCCATGATCTGCACCGACGTTCTGGTATTTGACGAAATACAATCCCGTTTGTTCAGTACTGGTTTCGTTATCAATTACCCCGACGTGGGAAATGAGTGAGTAAGTATACCTTAATGATATCAAGAGTTGCTTAACACTAGCACGTCCGGAAGTCCGCGCCAACTTCGCATGTCCGGGAGGGGGCAGATGTCTGCCCCCTAAGAGGTGAATGATACGACAAAAAAAACATATACATATTATGGTCCCTGATGAGATCATAACATGTTATTAGTTTGAAATTAATCGCCCAATTGTTGTGAAAGTTATGCCACCTAGAACTCCGAGTGTAGTTTGGTCACTTCGCCAGACCTGGTGACCTGACCTGAGATGACCCAGGATTTAAAATGTATGAGGATATGCGGAAAAGAACAATGAACTATGCGAGGTTTGCCCTTGCTAACCCGATTAGTTTGGCAGCAAATGAGGAAAAACCCGATGGGGGCAGATATCTGCCCCCGGACGTGCGCGTGTTAACACAAATAATGCTAGCTTAGCTAAGTTATTTCAAAGTGCGAAATGATGTGAGAACGAATGCTGCGTCCGCTGTAGTTGCATCAATACATTTTAAACAAATGCATTTCTGTATTGTCAGGAACAGTTGCTAAATAATTGCAATATTTACAATCACTCCAAACTCACTCAATCCTATCCGCAAAGTCCTCTGATTTTTATAATGACCCCGATGTTTTCTAAATGAGGAGATTGTTGTGTTCTAAAAACTACATAAGTATAACATTCACCATCTTTTCAAACAACTTACATAGGCAGTATGTTAACCAAATGGGGCGATAATGCAATGGGTCCGTTCCTGTTTTATTTGCCCTCCGCCACGAAGATGACGGAGGGCAGTCGTAGTGCCTATACGTAAGCCTGAATGAGATGTGCCGGTTGTCCACATGTCATTCAGTATCTTCAGGAGTGTTTCTAAGGCTTTTGCAGGCAAACGTTTGATGATGCCATTGTGAAATGTATCAGGACCCTCTGCGACACTCTTCAGAGTACTGACAGCTGCAGTCAGTTCGGAAGTAGAAAATGGAAAGTTGTATTCAATCAGGTTTGTGGTTGAAAAATCAATGGTGCGTGCCTCGCAACGAGCCTTGTAGTTTGAGAAGCGCACACTATTACTATTTTTCGGTTGTGCTGATAGAGCTCGTCCGATCTCGTCGGCCACTTCTTCCGGGTCGATGATGTCAAGGCCAGCCATGTGCAGGGTGGGAAGTAGATGTGGCGTACACCTTCCGGAGAAACGTTTTATGCGGGACCATACAGATGTCAATGATGTGGAACGGCTTAGTGTTGACATACCCTTTCTACGAGTTCCGTTTTGCTTCGGCGATGGTACGTCTGGCGACTGCCCGCGCTTTGAGGAAAGCTATTAAGTTTAGCGTACAGCTATTTCTATTAAAGACACGAAGCGCCCTCTTCCTGGCTATCAAGGCCTCCCGGCACCTTTCCGACCACCATGGGACGGGCACGCGAACTGATGTTCCAGATGATCAAGGTATGTGCCGTTCAGCACTCCGAACAATATCCGCCGTGAACGTCTCCACGGAGATAGCAGATTCGTCGGAGTGGTCGCGTAGTGTACACTCAAAACTTGCTTGGAAAGAATCCCAGTCGGCTCTGTTAAACATCCATCTGGGGGGTCGTCGGCTTACAAGAACACGGTGAACAAAACAAGATCAAACAGGGAAGTGGTCACTGTTGCACGGGTCGATATCCACGGTCCATTCTAAAAACGGTGCCACTTCTGGGCTGCAGAGGGTGAGATCCAACACAGAGGTCTGTCCTGTGGGCAATGTAAAATGTGTTGGCTTTTCTGTGTTAAGGACGCAGAGTGGGAAGTCTCGTACAAAACGCTCCATAGCACGTCCACGGCTCGTCACCATGTTTGAGCCTCAGAGAGGGTCATGCGCGTTAAAATATCCGCACACCATCACCGGTAGTGTAAGCTGCCCCACCATTTCAGACAGCTCAGCAAGTGGAAAGGTCTCTCCCGGTGGTAAATATATGCTGCATATGGTAACGGCGTGGCAGGATATTTTTATACGAGCAGCAACACACTGGATATTCGAAGATATATATATATATATATATTTCGTGAAAGGGAACAGAGTTGTGCACGGCTATGAGAACTCCGCCGTGCGCCACAGTGCGAGAAGCAATATCCTTACGCAACACAGTGTAGTCTTTCAGGTGGAAATGTGCATGAGGAGAAAGCCTCGTCTCTTGGAGACAAGCCGCTAGCGGTATTCGTGGGTGCAAAATATTTTGGAAATCGTTGAGGCTGGTTCTCAAACCTCTGCAATTCCATTGCAGAATAAAATTCGTACGTCAAATATATAAAAGTGAAAGTTGTGAGCTAAAAAAGGGGACGAGGACGAGTTGGGTGTTCTCAGTTCCCGACCTCACTTCCTCAAGCGCTTGGCTACGCGGCCGTGACCGGGGGCTGCCGATCTCGTAAGGAGACACCGCCCCTAGGAGAGCTCGCTTCGTCTTGCGATTCGAAGCTGGGGGGGGGAATCGGGGCTGACCAGCTCGACGTGGGGGAGGGGTGACAGGCGGCCCCATCACGGTTGAGACTGGTGGTGACGGTGAAGGGATTGCGGTTGGACGTGGGCTTCTGGATTCGGACTCGAATGAGCGGAATCACGTCGGGTTGTCCGTCCCCGTGCGCCCAGATCAGGAGCTCCAGGGTGTACCGCGACTCCGGTTGGTCGGGCCGTGGGTGCGGCTGCCATGGGGTGTAGGGAGATCAGGGGGAGCGAGCGGGAGGTGAGCTTGGATGCTAAGGGTTAGCAAGAGGATGTGTTGATAATGGTTGTGTTGGAGGTAGGAGGCATGGATGTGGATGGTAAGGATTTGTGTACATTGGATGGTGCTGTGGTACATGAGGATGTCTGATTTGAGGCGGATGCGAATGTAGAAAGGTTGGAAATGGATTGGGCATCGGTGGATATGACTGAAGGAAGGGGAGGGTCAGGTAGGGATGAGGTGAAGAGGCTGGGTTTGCAGGCGGTGGTGGGCGGATGGAGGAGAGGGTGGATTGGAGGGCGGATGGGGGATGGGAGGTGGAGATTTCAAACTGGACTGGGATGTCCTGGAATTGGGCGGAAAGGATCGAGGAGGCCTCTTTGACCGTTGGACCAGCGTCCACGCCCCATCTTCGGGTGTTGGTCGGGAGGGGACCTCCGGTGGTCGAACGGCGTCACTCGTCGGCGGTAGAACCTCGGTACCATGCTTTGTGGACGGGGCGACGAGTAAACCGAAGGAGCGAAGAACCTCACTTAGTGCTGCAACGAGTTCATTTGCTTCAGCTGTCTGTTCTCGCCGTCGAACCGAAGTGACATTTTTAACTTTTGTTGCGTACGGTATTCTCGGGTGTGTGAGATCGTAAAGATCCCGAGCTTCGCGAAACGTTACCTTTTAATTGTGTTTGATAGATACAATTTCCTTCTCTTTGGAGTAGCTAGGGCAGGCGCGATCGCACGATGTGTGGGAATCCTGTCCTTTACCGCAGTTGACGCAGAATGACACTTCTGGGGTACATTGGCCGCTACTATGGTCTAGGGAGGCATACTTGCTACACACAGGACGATTTCTACAGTATTGGTTGATGTGCCCATATTTCTGACATTTAAAACAACGCATTGGGTTCGGAAGAAAAAGTCGCACCTTGACCCGGATGTAACCTACTCGGATCTCAGAGGGCAAATCAGTTGAATCGAAAGTCAGTATTACATTGTTTGTGGCGATCAGCTCTGCACCTCGTCTTGTCTTCATTTTTCTGGCTCCTATCACGCCGAACTCAGATAGCCCATCTACTATCTCTTCCTCCGGTACGTCCTTGAGATCGTAACAATTGATGATTCCGCGCGATGTATTTTTGGTTGTATGGGGTTAGACCCTCATCTGGATGCTCTCGTCGACTTTCCTGCCACCTTTCCGCACACTATATACGAACTCGGTCATTTCCAGTGCGTTCTGTGCTTCTCCTACTTGTGCAAACTCTACTTCAATAGCACCATCCTTTAACTTCTCGCAACGGGTGATACTCCCAAATCTGTCGCATCCGTCTCGCCTCTGGAAAGGGGACAATGATGAAATATTTTTGGTCAGTCCTCGGAAGATGAGTATGCGAGGAACTTTCGAAATATTTCTCCCGTGGCTTTCCTGGTTAGACACACTCCCACCTGCGATGGCTTGTGCGTTGGTCTGGCCCCTACGTGAGGGACCAGGAGGATTTTCTTGGTTTGAAGATGCCATGCGATGCGTCTTGGTGTTCGGCTTCTCGGGCGCCCCTCCGCATAGGGCCCTACTGAGGGGACGTCTGGGTCCCGCTTACGGGAGGTCGCCAGGCGCCCGAGGGGCTATACGGTGCCGGCGGCGCCTTCGCCCGGCCGGGAGAGAGAGACTCACCACCCCGACCGGGGTCCAGCACCGCCCACTCCTTGACCCCAGCCAGCTGGGCCGGCAGACACTGGGAAGAATCCCAGGTCCCCGGCCCGAGGCGACTAGCCACTTGGCCCACGTGAGGCCCCACGGGCCCGCCCGCCCTCCGGGATATCGCGACCGAAGAGGCGTGTTGGTCCCCCATCAAAACTAGCACCGTGCGACGGGGGACCTCAACCTCCAGGACTCCGTCAACCCCGGGGGACGGGCCGAGGGGGCGCGGCTACCCCGATAAAACAGAGTTCGTGGGCAGGACCGGGGAAGTTGCCGTGCCTGCTCATGGTAAGGATAGTTGATGTTGTAGGGCCAAATGTGTTAATTAAGGGTGTATTCCACCCCATTTTACATAATTTATAACTGGTGTGATGTGGTACTCGTTAAGGTGAGTCTTTAGTTCAATAACCGGACACAATGAGTATATCTCGCTGCAGAAAGGCTTAGATGAACTTGTGAAGTACCATCAGTGAATCAGCAGGAGAAGGACTTCCCAAGGAGTCCTTAAGGGCTCCTTGGGAAGACAGATGAAGATTATTCACATTGGGTGGCCTTCAGGTCCTCCAACATTGAATTCTGAATTTCAAACTAATGGGCATAGCACCTACTGGTAATCTTCAAGTATTACCTCTCACAATCTTAGTCAATGTCAGTTACTGCTAGTCAGCTGTTGGTGACATCACTCCTAGTATGGAGAAAAACCTGCAGCCAAATGCGCAGCATGAACCTGGGGTGTCACCAGGGATATTTTGAAGGAGGTGACGCAGTGTTAAAATATTGGGTTTTTGTTAGGTGTGTGATGTCAAAATGAGTACAATAGAATATAAACATTTGTCATTTAATTAGTGTCATTTCAAATGTGTTTGGTCCTACCAGCTTGCATTAAAGCCAATGTTGTAATTATGCATTTACCTTATTCATTGTTTTGACATAAAGACATAAAAGATTAGTGGAACTATGAGCCACAAGGGCCGTTCTTGATTGCACTCTGTACACTCAACCAGTTGCTCACCAAATCTGTCGACCAGCCCTGCATGGAATACTGAAAAGCAAGCCCACTATTCTTATAATGATTGTCTATGCTGTTTTAAAGATGTTCAATGTGCTGCTGCTGACAATGATTTCTGGCAGCTGGTTCCAGTTTTCTACTACCCTGTTGGTGAATAAAGACTTCATACCACCATCTGCCAAGGCTAGTGACATACTGCCAAGGCTAGTGATTTGTAAAAAGGCACATAGTGGAGAACAGTGACATCACAGTAGTCAGGTGTCAATGACTGGTTAGGCTAGGTAAGGTCAGGTTAGGTTAGGCTAGGATATGTTGTAACCTAACCTTACCTAACCAAACCAGTCATCGACACCTGAATCCTGTGATATCATTTCCTTGACTCCTGTGATGTCATTATTCCACACTGCACACCTCTCTACAAACCACTAGACTTGGCAGTAGGCATTGGCTGAAAGGTAAACATTGCCTATTTTTGGACATTTCCTGACATGTTCAGCATATCCATGACAAAAAGATGATAGTATTCATAAACAATGGATCTTTACCTCCCAAAATATGAAGGTCCTATCAAATAGTTCTACCAATTTTTTGTCTATGGGGTAAGTGAAGTTCATAGGTACCATTTTCAGGCTTCCGAGACCGGTCGCCACGAGGAACCCAGAAGGAAGTGACCTCATAAATGTTCTTGCAATCACACCCATATTTTTAGCACTACTAGTAACTTGTACCACAACAGCTCTGAAGAAGTAATCCTGCACAGCCACATCTTCATGTTTGAAATATGGCACACCACAACAACATAATTGCTTTAAGGTTTCTCTTTGCATGTGGACATGATTTTCATTAAGAGGACCTGTGTGAATAAGGATAGCCTTTTCATTTGTGTACTTTGTGAACACCATAAAATTAAATCATCTCAGACCCCCTTTCCCTTACCTACCTACCTACATAGGTAGGTAGGTACCCACTCTGTTGTCTCAAAAGTATGGACTATTGGCATTGCTGGATCATCGAAATAATTTCCTGAAAGCTCAGTAACTGTTCATTCACTTATAGTAAAGGTTTTTCTTTAGTAGACCACTGAGTGAACTCATTCATTTCCATTGCATGCATGTCACATTTACATTATGCCTACCATGCTACCTAGACTTAGGCTTAGACTTAGACAAACTTGTGAAGTGGTCAGAAGAATGGCAAATGAAATTTAATTTTGATGAGTGCAAAGTTATGCATGTAGTAAGCAGTAGGGTGTGTCACTTCAGGCACTTTTTTACCGATGCAAGGTGCCCCTATGATTTTATAATGCCCTGTCCATATAGAAACAGCGTGGCACTATTCATTCCCTCTGAATTTTAACCCCCATCTAGCTCCAAGCGAGAGAAGTTCGGCCGATCTGCTAACACTAGCGACACTAGCGCCACCATAGCGGAGAGCGTATGAACTAATGACACCCAATCGTTTCCAGAGCCTCTTTCACTCGCCAGGTCACAAAGCTGAAATATTTGACCGTGTACCGACTCCTCGTCGACTAAGCCATCGAAGGAACACATAATAAACGATTGATATTGATCTAACCCCATTCTTAACTAGGTATTTAACTCACTCTTACCGAGCACAAGCAATCACTATTCGCAGGACCGCCGCAGTCGCACGTGATTCGCAACAAGACCCATGTTATCGGTGGCTGCCAAACATACGTACAATGAGTCATCGAGCATCCCGTCTCTCGGCACCTGATCCGGAAGGTACCCACCTCGCTCGGTCCAATGCTTGACGCAAGAGAGCTGTCATCTGAGGCAGCAGCACGCAGCGCCATTGTCTGGCTCCGACCGGCGGCTGCGTGCTAGCCGGCTCAGATATCGCACAGGATTCACTCGCGTTATCCGCTACTGGCACCACTGATGTTAAATGACACTGACGTTAAATGACACTGACGTTAAATGACACTGACGAAAGTGGATCCTGATCTCGCGGTGTTGAGTAGCTGCCTACCAGACAGGGTCGCAGCCGGGCGGAGAGCGTGGGAGTCGGCTGAGTGACTCAGAGCGAGGCGGAGTGCGCTGTGCCGTCTTTTACAGGTCAGTTCAACGATTGGTTAGTTTTGTGTTCAGGGGTGGGGTGGGGTGGGGGAGAGGGTGTTAATTAAGGGCTTCCAAACTCAGCGGCTGCCGAAGGCATTTTAGGTTGAGGGGTAGGGAAATTCAGGACGCACCCATACCCGTCTACCGAAAGGCGCCCTTAGGTACAAACAACGAGAAAAAAACGAATTTAGTTCATTTCGTTTTAGGCGCCCGTCGCCTGACACCTGACCTGACCCCAATGTCCTTCGTCGGAAATTTGGGGAGGGGAACTGCTCCCTCTACCCTTCTCCGCGTCCGCCGTCTCTACCGAACTGCGTGGTTGCCAGCGTTCTATTTTCAATTCGTCACTGATTTGTGAGATATGACTAGCGCAGACAAGCGTTGCGGCGTTTGAGTCTGTAATAACTTATAAGGTCAAATAACTAAATACAGGCTGTAACATTTTTGAGTTTTGTTGGGAGTACCTATGACATTCCCGCTGAGTGAAGACATCCGACCCATTCCCCTGCATTGCAGTCCTGAGTTCTTGAATTGAGACTGGAACTATACCTACAGTTGATGATTTTTTATAGTGTTAGAAACTATAATGTCTTATGAGGCATCATCTCGATGGGGCATTTTATCCATCCCTCACTGAAGACCCTCGAAACTCTCGACTAGTTAATCGTTCATAATTGAACAACGTATGACTAGAATACATTTTTTTATCCCAGTTTCTGTCATTTGCAGATCCTGATCCGTCATTCAGGACGTCCCTTCGAAGCCGGGCAAAACACTTCAGCCTCGGACCTCCGAAGAACCTACCTGCCAATCAGTTTCCCGCTAACAAAGATGTCAACTATGTTAGGCTATTACATGGCCAAAAACCCAACTTGAGATCGAAAGTGCTGTCAGCTGAAATACTTAAGCCGGTCGCTGAGCGGGTATTGAAAATTTGGAACGACGAAGGCATCCCGTCGATGCAGTTAAAAGGTGTGCAGCGAAAGGTCGCTGCCTGCTACAGCCAGTATAAGAAGCTCAATACAACCAAAACGGTGGACCGTGAAGCCAAAAGCTCGGCGTTGGGGAAAGCTCGAAGCTATTTCGGAAGGCTGTTTGACATAGCTCTATGTGGATGTAAAGATCTGCGCCATTGCAGATGTCCTCGGGAAAGAAAAGTGCCCGAAAAAGAGATCAGCTTTCTCAGACACCATAGGCGCTCTCGTAAGATGCTTCTGGGAGGCATCGACCGCAGGGAAAGTGCCCGACGTAAAACTGCAACTTCTAGAAGGCTGAGACAACGGCAAGCTGAGGGACAACTACAACCGGGGAGCCTCGCTGGTCCCAGTGATGACAGCCAGAGCGGTCGCAACGAGGCCGGACAGTCTGACACGCCGGACGTCGCAATGGGCGATCAGAGCTCCCATGATTCAGTTGACTTTTCCAGTGGCAGTCAGTCAGACAGTGTGACTGTCTCGGAGGATAGTGCAACTGTCTCGGCGGGCGAACCGCTTGTCGCAAATTGTGACACGCTGACAAATACAGCGCTGGCTGCAGACAGGTTCGGCCTATCAAACCGGTCGGTAGCTGCCGTCATTAATGCTTTCCAGCTGGACATCGGGAAGGCCTCTTCTGAAAATCCAAATCTGTTGCTGGACCCTAAAAAGGTTTGGCGGGAGAGAGTCAGGGTGCGACGAACCTCGGCTGAGGCCAGGTCCGACAAGAGGCATGGCAGTGCCTTGCAGTCTCTGTATTTCGACGGGCGAAAGGATCCCCACACTAACACCGGCCGATCCACAGAGTGTTCTGAAGAGCACATTGCCGTTGTAGCTGAGCCTGGGGGAGAATACGTGACTCATTTCACCCCATCGTCGGGACGCGCTAAAGATCAAGTGCAGGAGCTGGTCGACATCGCCGCCGAACGCGGAGGCGCCATCAGGGTTATCGGCTGCGACGGCGCTGCCGTCAACACCGGTTCTGCGGGCGGCGTTTGCCGCCTTTTCGAAGTTCTCACGGAACATCCCGTGCACTGGTTCGTGTGCCAGCTGCATTCCAATGAGCTGAACCTATGCGAGGTGTTTCGGAAATTTGATGGAAAAACCACTGGTCCTAAATCATTCACTGGACCTCTCGGCAAGGCTGTGACTGCCGAGGTACATGCACTACCGCCTGTCCAGTTCAATCCAATCGCCGGTCACGGCTCTGATCCCCCAGCAGCTGCAGAAGCCGAGCTCAGCGCGGATCAACTGCTGCTACATCGGCTCGCTGTCGCAATACAAACTGGCCACCTCGCAGAAGAGGACGCAAGGAAACGGATTGGGCCAGTTAACCACGCCAGGTATGTGCCGGTTATGATCTTTTTTAGTGGCGTGTAGATGGTAATTGTTAGACGGTTCTTTTGCTTTTGAAACATGGCTTCAATGTGATAAACGAGTTAAAAAATCAATGTTATTTGACAGTAAGAACAGTTTACTTCGCCTCTTTCTCGTATTTCATGCATATTTATCGCAAACGGTGCTCTTTAAAAAAAAAAAAACACTTTTGTTTGTCTACCAGTAAACCATTCATACACGAGTTACCTAAATAACAGCAGTAAAATATGTTTCTGAACACATTCTTGGTTCACAGGTTGCTCACTCTGGTTGCAAGGCTACTCCGCCTGTACGTCGCAACCGCGTCACCATCACCTCAGCTCTTCGATATCATAAAGTTTCTTGTGGGCCACTGCGTGCCAGTGTGGTTCCACATCCGGAAACACAGCGAATGTAGTAGCGGCGCGAAGAACATGATGTTCAGCTTTGAGCTACTACGTACATTGCCTCAACAACTGCAGGACACAGTGAAGCCTGTCATCCAGCGTAACAGCTACTGGTGCCATCCAGAAGCGATACTGCTGGCAATGGTGACCGACCAAGACCCGGAACTCCGCACCCGCGCAGTGCAGGTCATCCAGCAGTGTCGACAGCGGCCTCAGGGGGAGGTCCGGCCATTCGTACTCCCAGCGGTGAACTTCAATGCCGTAAATTTCACCGAAATGCTGGACTGGAACGCTGCGCTTCTCACCGAACCGCCGCTCACGGCGAAACTCTGGGAAAAAGTGACCATAACATAGTTAGATTCAAGGCACATGTAGGGGAAATTATCAAGGATAATTTGGTAAAGGTTCCAAATTTCAACAGATCAGACTTTAACGGCATGAGAGCGGCTTTAAGTGCCATCAGATGGGAAGAAAAATTCTCCAATTTAAATGCCTGTGAAATGTGGGAAAAGTTCAAATCTTACTTAAAGGAAACTCAGATTAGACATGTCCCCCAAAAGCAAAGACGCAAAAGAAGGGTAGGAAAGCCAGCATGGCTTATACCAGACGTGATAAAAGCAATTAGGGCTAAGAAAACTGCATTTAGAGTTTTTAAAGAAGCCTCAAATGTCATTAATCTAAAGGCGTATCGAAAAGCTAGAGACACTGTGAAGCAAACAACCAGAGCAGCAAAGCGAGCAAAGGAACTGGATTTAGCTAGAAACTGTAATGGGGACAGTAAAAAGTTCTTTAGTTTCTACAAGATGAGTAAAGTTTCTAGCACAATTGGTCCACTGGAAGTAAACGGGACTACATTGGGTGAGGATAGTGAGATGGTTGAGGAGCTGAGCAAGCAGTTCAAATCAGTGTTTAGATTGGAAGATATGACCAATCTGCCGACCGTACACCATAGTTCAGTTACATGGGATCTGACAAATGATGTTGATTTCATTGGTAGTGATGTTGTTTACAATCATATCAGGAAAATAAAGCCAAATAAGGCAGCAGGACCTGATGATATTTATGCTAGGGTGTTGCGGGAAACTGAAAATGAACTGGCAATTCCACTTAGTATAATATTTTGTAGATCAGTTTCACATAATGAAATTCCAACCGATTGGAAAAGGGCAAATGTAGTTCCTATTTTCAAGAAAGGAGAAAGAGGGAAAGTTGAAAACTATAGGCCAATAAGTCTCACATCCATAGTCTGCAAGGTACTCGAATCAATTATCAAGGATAGAATAGTTAGTTATCTGGAAGGTAGCAGATTGATTCAAGATACTCAACATGGATTTAGAAAAGGACGATCGTGTCTCACAAACCTCTTGGACTTTTTGAACTTCGCCACAGAACAATTTGATCAGGGAAATCAGGTTGATGTAGCATATCTTGACTTTAGTAAGGCCTTTGACAAGGTACCCCATAAACGGTTAATGATACAGCTTCAGTCCCATGGTATTGCAGGTAGCATCTTAAAATGGATAGAGTTGTGGCTTTCAGATAGACAGCAAAGAGTGATGCTAAATGGTACAAAGTCATCATGGCAAAATGTTCTTAGTGGAGTCCCCCAGGGGGTCAGTACTAGGGCCATTACTGTTCATTATATTTGTAAATAACATTGAAAGTGGCCTAAGCAGTAAAGTTTTGAAATTTGCAGATGATTTGAAGGTCTTTAGGGCAATAACAGGTCAGGATGAGCATATCTCGCTGCAAAAAGACTTAGACGAACTTGTGAAGTGGTCCGAAGAATGGCAAATGAAATTTAACTTTGATAAGTGCAAAATCATGCATGTAGGTAAGCAGCATATGAAGGCTCCATACTTGATGGGTGGCCAAGTGCTATCAGTGACTCAACAGGAGAAGGATTTAGGTGTTATTCTAAACACAAAATTGGGGGCATCAGAACAGACCAAGGAAGCCAGGAAGAATGCTCGGGGCAATAAATAGGAATGTATCATACAGAAGTGAGGAAGTGATCAGGAAGCTTTACTGTGCATACGTCAGGCCACATTTGGAATACTGCATCCAAGCTTGGTCTCCTAGCTATGAAAAAGATTGTTGGCTTTTAGAGAGAGTACAAAAGAGGGCTACAAAAATGGTTAATGGCATAAGCAACCTGGCATATGAGGAAAGATTGAAGAAATTGAATATGTTTTCACTTAGATATAGAAGGCTGAGAGGAGATCTCATTGAGGTCTTTAAATTTGTCAATGGTCTGGAGAGGGGATACCTTGGGTAAATGTTTGAATTTAACAGAAATGATGCAATTAGAGGTCATAAATTCAAAATTAAAATTAACCACAGCAGAACAAGGTTAAGGCAAACTTTCTTCACCAACAGGGTAGTGGAACACTGGAACCAGCTGCCAGAAAACATCGTCAGTAGCAGCACATTGAACATCTTTAAAAACAGCATAGACAATCATTATAAGAATAGAGGGCTTGCTTTTCAGTATTACAGGGAGGGCTGATTGGCAGATTTGGTGGGCAACTGGTTCAGTGTACAGAGTGCAACCAAGAAGGGCCCTTGTGGCTCAGAGTTGCACTAATCTTTTATGTCTTTATGTCTTTATGTCTTTATGTCTTTAGTGTCGCTAGTGTTAGCAGATCGGCCGAACTTCTCTCGCTTGGAGCTAGATGGGGGTTAAAATTCAGAGGGAATGAATAGTGCCACGCTGTTTCTATATGGACAGGGCATGATAAAATCATAGGGGCACCATGCACTGCGATTGGTGACACACCCTAGTAAGCAGCATTGATGGGTGGCCAAGTGCTATAAGTGACACAATGAAAGACGGATTTAGGTGTCATTCTAAACACAAAATTGTGGGCATCAGAACAGACCAACAAAGCCAGGAAGAAGGCACTGAGAATGCTTGGGGCAATAAAAGGGAATGTATCATACAGAAGTGAGGAAGTCACCAGGAACCTTTACTGTGCATATGTCAGGCCACATTTGGAATATTGCATCCAAGCTTGGTCTCATAGCTATGAAAAGGATCGTTGCTTTTAGAGAAAGAGTACAAAAGAGGGCTACACAAATTGCTAACGGTATAAGCAACCTGGCATATGAGGAAAGATTGAAGAAATTGAACGTTTTCACTTAGATATAGAAGGTTGAGAGCCAGAGTGGGAAACTCACTTTCCAGGTTTGGAGTTGAAGTGCAAACAGATTTCTTTTGGAATACATTTTCATGAACATTATTTGTATGCATGGAATCTATCTGCTGGTAACCAATGGGAAAATCATGTGTACCTAGTCAGTACCTATGCAATATGCATGAGTAATACACATCATCATTCTTGGTCAGTTTGCCGCCAGGTGTCAAGGAGGGAGGACGACCGTTGGAGCTCCAGGTTTCCAGATAAGTCGCTGCAGAACAGGGCAGTACTCTAGTCTAAGCCCTGGATAGGTGCTTACCAATTACTTCTGTAATTATATTTCATTAGTTTTTATCTGATAAGCATTTTCATAGCACGCAAACTATACTATATTAACCTAGCGACGCCGCCGTGCGCCATCTTCGTATTAGGCGAGGCCTCGTGGCTTTAGGCGTGTTCTCGACGCTTCGATTTCTGCAGTAGGAGATATTACAAGTGTGTAGATTTCATAAGTACATTAGACAACATTCATACTATCCTATCATACTTTATTTATTTTTTGTTTTGCATAGTGTGTTTGGTGTTGAAGTTTAAGATGGAGTTTAATTGGTACTAAGTTGGGGGTATTCATAAGTGCTGTGTGACTGTTCATTTTTCTGTCTAGCCATAAGCGATATCAAATGGGATATGCAGATAGTTGTCTACTTATGTGGAAGACAATTAGATTAGACATTTTGTTTATTTATTTTAAAGAAACAAAAAACAAAAACAATTGTTTAATAGTTTCTGATTTTCTTGAGGTACTCAGATAATTAACTGACAGTATAGGAGGTAGCGATTTATAGCAAATGATAGTTGGTTTTTTTTTGTCGGTTGTTTGGCGAGTTAATTTGAATAAAAATATAGGCATAAGCTGCAGCGTTTAGGATGGTTTCGACCAGGATGCAGGCACTAGAGGAAGAGATTAGGACCCTTAAGGCAGAGCTTTCCAAGCTCAAGGCTGCCCTTGTTGCACAGGGTAGACAAGATAAAGCAGCAAGGGGTCACTCCGTAGCAGGGACATCATATGCCCAGGTGGTCGCAGGCCACCAGGTAGCTGAAGCTTCCCCTACTGTGGAGGTGGCTGGGATCTCTCGAGATGGGAGTGTTAACGGTGAACAGAGGAGGAGTAGTTCTGGTAGGTCACAGGAGGGGAAGTGGCATGAGGTCAGGGGGTGGAGGATTTGGAGACGCGAACCTAAGGAAAGGGTCAGTGGGTGGCAGGTGGCAGGTGGTAGGAGCGGGAGGAAGTCTAGCCGAACGGCCCAGCGGGCAGGCATATTAACATCAAATATGTTCCAGGCATTGGATGACTGCCCCCAGGATAGTACTAGTAAGGAGTCAGTGCTGGTCCTAGGAGACTCTCGTGTGCGACATTTAGAGCGGGTATTTTGTAAAGGTAGCAGGGACAGGAGGTGCATCACCAGGCCTGGTGCCAAGGTGAAGGACCTGGTACCTGTGGTGGCACAGGTCACCAGTGATCACCAGTTTAATACAGTAATAGTGCATGTAGGGGTAAATAACATAGGTCCTACTAGGAGTGAGGAGCTTCTACGGGAGTACAGGGCCCTTCTGGCCACCCTGAAGGGTACCAATAGAGTTATTGTAACAGCAATTTTGCCTCGGGCTAGAGCCTCCCCTGAGTGGAGCTCTAGGGCACTGGCAGCTAACCCCAGGGTAGGAAAGCTCTGCCATGAACTAGGTTTTACATTTGTAGACGAGTGGAGCAGGTTCTATGCATCGTGGGACCTCTATCAGACGGATGGCCTGCACTTCTCTGAGAAGTGGGGTCCATGTGTTAGGCAAAGTGTGCGAGCATGTCATTCAGGGAAACTAGGAAATGGGGTGGGGAGGGATGAAATTGCATTGCCAACTCAGAAATATTCCAATAGTGTCAGCCAAGGCAATAGAACCTCAAAGTCTGCAAATAGGGACAGCAGCAGTTCAAGGGGACAGTGATAGTTCATCTAGTGATAAAAGAACTCAGTATGAAAAAGCCAAAGGTGGTTATGGAGCATTTGTGAAGTGTATGATGTTTAATGCTCAGAGTATCCGTTCCAAATTTGATGACTTAAAGTGTTATGTTGCTGAGAAGGAACCAGATTTTGTTTGCATTACGGAGGCATGGGTCAGTGAAGGGTATTTTGGAGATAAGTTACAGGACTATGAGATCCAGGGATACAATATGTTTTCGTGCAATAGGGGTCCAGCAATGAAAGGGGTGGTGTAATGCTCTATATGAATAGCTTATTCACTTCTCAAGAAGTAGCAGGTGGGGATAAAAA
Source organism: Imbricaverruca yamaguchii (assembly GCA_034440575.1). NCBI lineage: Eukaryota > Metazoa > Arthropoda > Thecostraca > Neoverrucidae > Imbricaverruca > Imbricaverruca yamaguchii. The sequence continues at coordinate 36,272 of JAOTOL010001383.1, forward strand.
TGTGTCTGTGGAGTCCATTTGGCTTAATGTCACTGTGGGAAAAGGCAACAGCAATACTTTTAGGATAGGAGCTTTCTACCGATCAGGAACCCTGCCACATTCTCAGCAACTGGAGCTTGACAAGGTGATTTGTGAGGAAATCAGTAGAAACTTTAAGAGGAAGTGCCTTATTCTTGGTGACTTTAATCTAAAAGGTTATGAAAATGCTGGTGTTGGTTCCCATCATGCAAAATGTTTAGCAAATGCCTCGAAGAGGACCTGTTCTTACACCAGTTTGTATCGGAACCTACCAGGCATGGTTCATTCCTGGACCTTGTATTCTCGGACTTGTAAGTGACTTGGTTCAAGACTTGACTGTAGGCGAAACTCTGGGAAGAAGTGACCATAACATAGTTAGATTCAAGGCACATGTAGAGGAAATTATGAAGGATAATTTGGTAAAGGTTCCAAATTTCAACAGAGCAGACTTTGACTGCATGAGAGCGGCTTCAAGTGCCATCAGATTGGAAGAAGAATTCTCCAATTTAAATGCCTGTGAAATGTGGGAAAAGTTCAAATCTTATTTGAAGGAAATTCAGATTAGACATGTCCCCCAAAAGCAAAGACGCAAAAGAAGGGTAGGAAAGCCAGCATGGCTTACACCAGACTTGATAAAAGCAATTAAGGCTACGAAAACTGCATTCAGAGTCTTTAAATAAGCCTTAAATGTCGTTAATCTAAAGGCGTATCGAAAAGCTAGAGACACTGTGAAGCAAAAAAACCAGAGCAGGAAAGCGAGCAAAAGAACTGGATCTAGCTAGAAACTGTAATGGGGACAGTAAAAAGTTCTTTAGTTTCTACAAGCTGAGTAAAGTTTCTAGCACAATTGGTCCACTGAAAGTAAACGGGACTACATTGGGTGAGGATAGTGAGATGGTTTAGGAGCTGAGCAAGCAGTTTAAATCAGTGTTTACATTGGAAGATATGACCAATCTGCCGACCGTACACCATAGTTCAGTGACATGGGATCTGACAAATGATGTTGATTTCATTGATAGTGATGTTGTTTACAATCATATCAGGAAAATAAAGCCAAATAAGGCAGCAGGACCTGGTGATATTTATGCTATTGTGTTGCGGGAAACTGAAAAGGGACTGGCATTTCCACTTAGTATAATATTTTGTAGATCAGTTTCACAAAATGAAATTCCAACCGATTGGAAAAGGGCAAAAGTAGTTCCTATTTTCAAGAAAGGAGAAAGAGGGAAAGTTGAAAACTATAGGCCAGTAGGTCTCACATCCCCAGTCTGCAAGGTACTCGAATCAATTATCAAGGATATAATAGTTAGTTATCTGGAAGGTAGCAGATTGATTCAAGATACTCATCATGGGTTTAGAAAAGGACGATCGTGTCTCACAAACCTCTTGGACTTTTTGAACTAGAACAATTTGATCAGGGTAATCAGGTTGATGTAGCATATCTTGACTTTAGTAAGGCCTTTGACAAGGTACCCCATAAACGGTTAATGATAGAGCTTCAGTCCCATGGTATTGCAGGTAGTATCTTAAAATGGATAGAGTTGTGGCTTTCAGATAGACAGCAAAGAGTGATGCTAAATGGTACAAAGTCATCATGGCATGATGTTCTTAGTGGAGTCCTCCAGGAGTCAGTACTGGGGCCACTACTGTTCATTATATTTGTAAATAACATTGAAAGTGGCCTAAACAGTAAAGTTTCGAAATTTGCGGAGGATTTGAAGGTTTTTAGGGAAATAACAGGTCAAGATGAGCATATCCCGCTGCAAAAAGACTTAAACGAACTTGTGAAATGGTCCGAAGAATGGCAAATGAAATTTTTATTTTGATAGTACAAAATCATGCATGTAGGTAAGCAGCATATGAAGGCTCCATACTTGATGGGAGGCCAAGTGCTATCAGTGACTCAACAGGAGGAGGATTTAGGTGTTATTCTAAACACAAAACTGGGGGCATCAGAATAGACCAAGGAAGCCAGGAAGAAGGCACTGAGAATGCTCAGGGCAATAAATAGGAATGTATCATACAGAAGTGAGGAAGTGATCAAGAAGCTTTACCGTGCATACGTCAGACCACATTTGGAATACTGCATCCAAGTTTGGTCTCCTAGCTATGAAAAAGATTGTTGGCTTTTAGAGAGAGAGTACAAAAGAGGGCTACAAAAATGGTTAGTGGCATAAGCAACCTGGCATATGAGGAAAGATTGAAGAAATTGAATATGTTTTCACTTAGATATAGAAGTCTGAGAGGAGATCTCATCGAGGTCTTTAAATTTGTCAATGGTCTGGAGAGGGGATACCGTGGGGAAATGTTTGAATTTAACCGAAATGATGCAATTAGAGGTCATAAATTCAAAATTAAAGTTAACCACAGCAGAACAAGGTTAAGGCAAACTTTCTTCACCAACAGGGTAGTGGAACACTGGAACCAGCTTCCAGAAAACATCGTCAGTAGCAGCACATTGAACATCTTTAAAAACAGCATCGACAATCATTATAAGAATAGAGGGCTTGCTTTTCAGTATTACAGGGAGGGCTGATTGACAGATTTGGTGGGCAACTGGTTCAGTGTACAGAGTGCAACCAAGAAGGGCCCTTGTGGCTCATAGTTGCACTAATCTTTTATGTCTTCATGTCTTTATGTCTTTATGGTCACATCAAAGAATAGAAACAAAGAAGTGAACAATGGATGGCACTGTAAGATGGAGATGTGATGATCAGCTCAGTTTTGTCTCTCATAACTCACAGGAGCAATGTGCTTTCCTTTCACTGCCAGTCTCAGTACAAGGCTAGTCAAATGAAAAGGAAGCAAATAATGCATGCTTAGCCCTCAGCTCAGGGAACACACCTACCTACATACACAGCCAATTCCCTCCTGATACATATAACGTACCCAACACCACTACCTCACACTCAACAGTCAGAATTGACGGCAGTGCGCAAAGCAAAGGTTCAGTCAAGTTCTTGTGTTTGCAGTATGGCACTGTTAAACATGTGTTCAAAGTTGCTAATGTTTATGACATCATTTAAAGAAAACCTTGCATCAATTGGCTAAAGGTAAGTTTTCAGAACAGAAAATGCTAACAAAGCAAATTTTCATTGGCAGCCTCCTGCACTCCGGAAGATGTGTCTTAAAACTGTTAGTTTTCCCACTATAGGGTGGCTCAAAAGCAGGTTTCTGGAGATGCATCACCAAATTTGTAGCAACCAGACGCCACTGTTCAGTGTGCAGGCACGAGGTTTGGCGTGTTGTTATCAGCATTTCTGTTGGTTGTGGTTTGGTGTGGTATATGTTCGGATGTTGTCTGTGTGCTTGATGGTACAAAAAGTGGCCAGTTTATTTGGTAATCCTAAGTAGAGTAACTTGTTTGGTTGATGTTTTCTTCAATCTTGTACTAGTTTTTAGTGGTATTTTTGTTCCTTCTGCATGTTTGTGTTTGAGTACATGTGGAGCCCATTCTATACAGTATGAACCCAGAGTGCAAACATGTGTGAAGAGGTGAAATCTCTTAAGAGGTGCCTTAATTCCCACTCTCCAGAGATATCTCATCGAGGTCTATAAAATTGTCCATGATCTGAAGAAGGGATATCTTGGGGAAATGTTTGAATTTAACAGAAATGATGCAAGTAAAGGTTATCAATTCAAAATTAAAGTTGACCACAGCAGAACAAGGTTAAGACAGTCTTTCTTCACTAACAGGGTAGTATAACACTGGAACCAGCTACCAGAAACCATTGTCAGCAGCAGCACATTGAACATCTTTAAAAACAGGATAGGCAATCATTATAAGAATAGAGGACTTGCTTTTCTGTATTACAGGGAGGGCTGATCGACGGATTTGGTGGGCAACTGGTTGAGTGTACAGAGTGTAGCCAAGAATGGCCCTTGTGGCTCATAGTTGCACTGATCTTTTATGCCTTTATGTCTAATACCTACATGGACGATTTCAATAATGCTAATTACATCGTTCTTGCAGTCTCCAGAGGCTCCAAAAGAAATAAAACCTATCATATGGGTTGTGCAATGATAGCTTCCGACAATTTCTATCTAAATAATGTAACATTAATTTAATGAATTATCACATTCTCTCTTTATTTCCTTTTACTTACCGATAAGCGGCAGCTCACATGTCTTTTGTACGTCGACTCTGTAGCGACATAACAGCTGACCTGTGATTGGTCGAAGCATTTTTCGGCCCCGGTGGAGTACCGGAGCATATGAAAAATATCGGAAAGCCTCCACGCATCCGGCAAATAGGCGGATGCGGTTTTAATTATCCGTATTTTCTGACATAAAGGTGTGTTATTAACAGGATAATGGACAATATTTTAAAAGATATATTTATTGCGCCTACTTAAACCTGAAAAAATTTATATCTAGGCAAACGCTATTTTATATTTTATCAGCACCCCATTTTTGACGTTACTAGCGTCGCCTGATCTCGGCTCGGTACCGGACCGAGCCGAGAATTGTATGGAATATGGCGGAAAGCTTCCACGCATCTGGCAAATAGGCCGATGCGGTTTTAATTATGGAAGCGTGTATATCGACGCGGACGTCGATTTACACAGAGAGTCCCCTGCGTGTAAATCAACGCAGATCTGCGTCGATATACACAGAGACCTCCACCCGTGTAAATCGACGTCCGCGTAGGTTTACGCCAATGAGCAGCTGTGTGTAAATCTACGCCGGCGTCGATTTACACCAATACGTCCCCCTGTGTATACCAACGTACCCCAGTGACGTCATAGATCATACGGATTTGAGAAAAAAAAACTGGCGTTTTTTTCCGGCGGCGCCAGACTGCTGGAACAAAGAAGAAAGAGGGTAAGGTGATGGGATTTTTAAAGGATTTTAAGGGGGATAAAACCACTTTCAGGAATTGGAGAGGTGCTAGAGTCCTCTATACACTGGGTGGCTTTGATTTGCATGGAGTGCTCTATACACTGGATGGCTTTGATTTGCATGGAGTGCTCTAGACACTGGGTGTCTGATTTGCATGGAGTGCTCTAGACACTGGGTGGCTTTGACTTGCATGGAGTGCTCTAGATACTTGGTGGCTTTGATTTGGATGGGGTGCTCTAGACACTGGGTGGTTTTGATTTGTGTGGAGTGCTCTAGACGCTGGGTTGCTTTGATTTGCGTGGGGTGCTCTAGACACTGGGTGGTTTTGATTTGCATGGAGTGCTCTAGACACTGGGTGGCTTTCATTTGCATCAAGTACTCTACATATAATTATCAGTACATGGTGTGTCGCGTGATTGAAATCAGTTGTGCCACAGTATCTTAGATTGTTATTAAGCTTTCTTTTGAAGACAAACAAGTTCATAATTTTCTGACAATGCTCTTCCTTTTTTTTTTCTTTTTTTTTGCTCAAGTTGCTCAAATTCCACTGCCACAGGATTCAAAAGTTCCTTCTTGAAGCATCAGGACTATAAGCCACAACCCTGTGCATATGAAGTCATCAATTGTATTGACCACTGTTGACTTAGGAATAATCATTTCTGGAGAAATTATGTGGTTGCGTTGTCTTAAGCACATCAAAAAGTATCACTGAGAATCAAAACTTGCCCTTGTCAATATATTCACCCCTATTTGTTGCTGAAGCAGGGTTGCATGCACCAATTTTTTTGTAGCCTTGATTTTTGTGACATTTGATCAATTTATTCAGTATAACATGGGGAAGGTTTTCCTCAGAAATTTTAGAATGCTGGACAAACATAGCTGGATATGTTGGTTTGTGGTGATTGTGTTTTTTTTTCATTCAGAATGTTGATTTTTCTTGAAAATATCCTTATGTTCTTGTATTTGAAGGTTGACTGACATCACATGCAGGCTTTTGGCTTCAAAGCTGAAGCTAATACAACTATATGTAGTTGAAGCAGTATAATCTTGAAGGTTGACACTGCAAAGTGACTTCCAAATCTGCAGCCAGTGACTTCCAAATTTTCTTGGCAGGCCAGCCTGCTTGTTGTGGAGGCTGACACACTTGCCATGCAGGTGGACCTGCTTGTCATGCAGGCAGACCCACTTGCCATGCAGGCAAGCCTGCTGGCAGGTGCAGATGGACCTGCTCACCAAGCAGGCTGGCCCACTCGCAGGGCAGGCGGACCAGCTTGCAGGGCAGGCAGACCCGCTTCCTGTGCAGGTGGACTCGCTTGCTGTGCAGGTGGACCTGCTTACCAAGAGGGCTGGGCCACTTGCAGGGCAGGCAAGCCCACTTGCTGTGCAGGTGGTTGGTTGGTTATTTGGGCTGAGGGGTGCATCGACTGTTGTGCAGGTGGATCCACTTACTGTGCAGGCAAGCCTGCTTGCTCACATGGCAAGTGGGCATGCCAGGCCTGCATGGCAAGCAGCCCACTTGCAGGGCAGACAGACCTGTTTCCAGTGCAGGCAGGCTGGCCCATTTGCCATACAGGTGGGCCTGTTTGCCAAGCAGACTGGCCCACTTGCTGGGCACATTGGCTGACCCGCTTGCCAGGCTGGCATTCTTGCTAGACAGGTTGGATGTGACTATTCAGCTGGATCTCTTTATATGTGTGAGGTGATTGTTATTCTGTTTGATTCTGAAATGGGTGAAGGTAGTGATTGTGACGTTCGAACTTTTCCTCCATTTCCAGCTGGATTACTCCGTGAAGCAGCTGAGAAGATGTCGTTGAGTGCAGATGACTGTTTCCATTCTTATGCAGATTTGAGTTCTCGTATTCAGAGCCTAGAGGATGAAACAAACTAAGTATTTTAAGCTTTCATCTCGCACTTTGGTAAATTTTCTAGAGACTCGTCCTGGCCATTTTATTGCAAAGGCTGTATCAGAAAGTGCTGACAAAGGAGAAATTATCCGGGTCAAGCAATATCAAAGTGTACCTCGTCCGCCGCAGTACCTCGTCATCTCGCTGGTGCGCTTCATGTTCGAGCGTGCCATAGGTACGCGCCGCATGGTGCTGACTGGCGTGGTGCTGAAGGAGCAGCTGTGGATGCCAGTTCGCGGCCGTCCGGCCGTCCAGTACCAGCTGTACGCGCTGGTCGTGCACCACGGCGGCTCGTTGAACGCCGGTCACTTCTACTGCGTGGTGCGGTTGTCTGACGCTACCGGCCCGGAGGCCGCGCCGTACGTCTGGTGCCGCTTCGACAACTACGTGACACCACTGACGGCCGGCCACCTGGACACCTGGGGCGGCGGCGACGACGCTGGCTCGCCAACCGACGCGTCCTGCATGCTCTTCTACCGGCGGTGCGACGGCGACGCGGCGCGCCGCCGGTCGCCGGTGTGTGCAAATTATAATGTGCACTTGAGAAGATACCATGAAGACCATGTAATTGATGAGTGCAGTGTGTGATATTGTGTACATGTTTTGTGTTATATGTACCTGAGGTGTGGAATCAGCAAAGTGGGGATTGCCTGAGGAATGTTTGATATCTGGTTATGACCTGCAAAGATGCATGTCACTATGTCTAGTCATCTTGTTCTTGCATCTTAGCACGATTACATGTGGATGTGTCCACTGATATTTCCGTGCTATACTTTAAAGACGATTATAAAAATTAACCAAATGCTTATATTAAGTAAGATAGAATCACGAGTTGGTCTGTGTTTTGGGCATGGCCATTCTTCAGGGACAAAGTATATACACAGCCATTTTACACACAGGGTTTGTAGCACATGCTTTATGTATTAGGCTGTCCATTATTGACAAGTGTTTTAATCCTCACCCAAGTCCAAGTATCTGCTACATTTAAATACCAACATGACAGTAGGCATTGCAACAAGTACATACGATATGACTAACGGAATAATGTTCGTGGTTTCCCTAGATAATTCTCCTGTACCTACTGTACTTGGAAGTGTTCGCATGTGGTGATGGACGCGTAAGTGAATACGTCACTGAGTGAGTGAGTGAGTGACGAAGTATTGAGTGAGCACGTATCTGGGAGGGTGAATGAACTGGGTGAGTGATTGTGCTGGTTGGTGATTACGGACCGGATAAGTCGGCAAGTGCAGGTAATGTATGTACAGTGTGATGCTGTATAGGGAACTGGTTTATGAAGGTCCATGAAGCCTCCATTGTGGTCAGTGGTGACTTTTTCAATGAATTCTGCAATTTTTCGTTCTGCCATGTCTTTACAAATCTGTAAGATTGTGATGCTGAGCGTAGTAGATGGTGCAACTCTGAGCGTCAGAAGCCAACGGATTTGTAAAGAAAGCAGAACTAAAAATTGAAGAATCCAATGAAACCAGGAACAAAAAGGCACCCAAGAGCACAATGGTAGCTTCATGGACCCTCCTAAAACCAATTCCCTATATAGCATGATACTGCATGCTCACTTGCACTCGCCGACTTATTCACTTCGTAATCACTCACCAGCACAATCACCCACCCCATCATTCGCCCAGAAGTTCACTCACTTACCGGTACGCACTCACCCATTAACTCGTCACTCACACGTACACTTACTCACTGACGTATTCACTCGCTCGTTCATGCACATACGAGAACACGAGTGCGGTAGACGATGACGCATCATGGATATGCAGGCATATAGTGTATATGGGAGATGTATTGGGAAGTTGTCTAGGGAAGCCATGAACATTATTACTGTAATGATCGGATCATATGTACTTGTTGCCATGTCCATTGCTGGGTTGGTATTTAAATACGGCCAATGCTTGGACTTGACAATTAAAACCATTTTGTCAATATTGGTGGACAACCTGATCCAAAAAGCGTGTGCTACAACGCATGTGCTTCAGATGTATTTGTGTATGTACTCTGTCTCTGAAGAAGGGTCATGCTCGAAATATATTAGGCCAATTTGTGATTATATTTTACTTAATATTAGCATTTGGTTACTTTGCATAATCGTCTTTCATTCAACGATGTTTAGTACAACTCTCCGCAACATTATCAACTGTTATATTTTATCCTAAATGTTTCCTTTTGTGAGCTGGACATCAGGTACCCCGTTCCCCAGTGCATGTACATGTAGTGAAATCATGCTATGGCTTTGAACATGCCGCATGCTTCATGAGCCCAGTTGCCAATTATGCTGTTGCAATACATTGTTATATTGTTTTTTTAAACAGCTGGTGTTTTTAGTCCGCGTTTGGCGACGGCATTATTATCGACAGTACAGCGAATTACGTGGATATTGTCTGAGCCACCACATTATATGGTGGTCCCTTCACGTATTATTTATGCCTCTCCATTGCCGTCATGCCTTGGTATCTGAATCGTTTTAAAAAAATCAACATCAATGGAAGTATAAATGTGTACCTCAAATCAGCATCCTTGCGATCAAGAATATGTTACCGCAAATGAGTCTGACTCCGTTGATATGCATCTCCAACTGAACCCATAAAGTTCCGCTCCTGTCGGGCTGTCATAGTTCCGAAGCACAAGGACAAAAGGGGCGTCTTGATTTTTACATTCACTGTCGATTGTATGATTATCAATTATATTGGGTTTTGATGGCCACGACTGGGATGCACGGACCATGTCAGCCACACCTGATGTGTGAAACGAGGGACGCGTTCCTGAAACCATTCAATTTGAGCCTGCGTCAACGTTCACTGGTAAGTATCGATATCCGACTTAAGGAAGACCAACTATCTCGGCTTACCCACGCCTCCAAGATTCGTCGCGCCCCCTTGATTTCCATCACTTGAAAGATATATAAATTTGGGGGCGCTGCCGCGCGCTGTTCGTCCACTACCCGCGAAAAAAACCTAATTGTGGGGCAGATGAAGACCCCCCCCCCCGAGACGGGACGGGTTAAGCATGCTCGACCCACTCCCGCTCAACGACGCCCCTTTAAGGACATGGCTCGTTCCCGATGACACTTCCTTGCTGTCCCTCGGCTCATCCACCAATGTGTCAGCGCTCCTCCCCAGACATGCTACATTTCTCATATCTTGAACCAAGACTCGAGATTTCTCACAAATCCAGAGGTGGATATCCTTATAGTCAAGAAATATTTCCACATTGAATAAAGATCATAACAAACTATAATTAGCAGAGTGCGAAAACTTGGGTCGGGACCCCCCACCCCCGATCCACCTGCGGGATCCCCAGACACAATGCTTAAATACTATTGCGGGAAAGGTGCTCGAAAGGCCCAACATTTTGGCCCTAGTAGGACTGTGCTTGACAAACCCATGGCCTGTAGAGTTGCAGAGGAACAATCTGCTGTGCGTACCGACGCAACAGTTTTTTTTTTCGTTTTCACAGTTGCACTGATGCCGACGTTGTGTACAATCATGGGTGCTGCATTCGATGGCGCATGCCCATTTCATAGGTATGCGCCCCTTCCAATAATGCAAAGTTTTCACATGGCACCCAATAGATGCACCCCCAATACATTTGGGCTCGTCCATTATGTCCATGTCATGCCTCCGCCCACAAATATTTTCCAGTTTCAGAAAATAACGCCCCTGACGCATACGAATATGTATACTTAGACAGTCACGTGCATATATCGCCGTTGGAGTATTTTGGAGTGCGCCGCACTCCAAAATGTGGAAAACTGCGGCAGGTTTACACAAGGATGGAATTCTGTGTATATCGACGCACACGTATGTCACGAGCACTTAAATCTACACAGGCATGGGCTTCTGTGTAAATCGACGCATGCGTTGTTCACGTCCGCGCAGATATACACCAGTACCGCCTCCTGGGTATATCAACGCCTCCCTGCATCGATTTACGCAGGAATCACCTTATGTGTATATCAACGCGGGCGTATTTCACGCCTACGTAGATTTACACAGGCATGGCTTTCTGTGTAAATCGACGCACGCTTAGTTCACGTCCACGTAGATATACACCAGTACCGACTCCTGGGTATATCAACGCCTCCCTGCGTCGATTTACGCAGGAATCGCCTTCTGTGTATATCAACGCGTGCGTATTTCACGCCTACGTAGATTTACACAGGCATGGCCTCCTGTGTAAATCGACGCACGCGTACTTCACGTCCGCGTAGATATACACCAGTGCCCACTCCTGAGTATATCAACGCCTCCCTGCGTCGATTTACGCAGGAATCTCCTACCGTGTATATCAACGCGCGCGTATTTCACGCCTATGTATATTTACACAGGCATGGTCTCCTGTGTAAATCGACGCACGCGTAATTCACGTCCGCGTAGATATACACCAGAGCCACTGCCTGTGTATATCGACGCCTGCGTATATTTACGCAGGCGAGCGGCTCTGTGTAAATGACGTCAAGTCTGCGTCGATATCCACTGAAGTCGCCTCCTGTGTACATCGACGTCCGCGTAGGTTTACGCAGAGCAACAGCTGAGTGTATATCGACGCGCGCGTCGATTTACACGCGTCCTATAATTATCCGTATTTTTTTACATAAATGTGTGTTGTTAACAGGATAATGGACAATATTATTAAAACTAATTCTCTTGCACCTAGGTAAACCTGAGAAAAAAAATCATTTATATCTAGCCAAACGCTATTTTATATTTTATCAGCACCACATTCTTGACGTTACTAGCGTCGCCTGATCTCGGCTCGGTACCGGACCGAGCCGAGAAATGCATCATAAACAGCGTAATGGTTCATCAGGTATTCTCAAGCCGATGTGTGCTCTGAAATGCACCATTAGGTCGGGTTAGGTCACATCAGTAATGTAGTTGTGCTGAGACATGCCCTGCTGAACTGCAATGTCAGGTTGCTCACTGCAGCACTGCAGTTTGGTTGAGTCATGGTCAGAGATGGTTACACAGATATAGTAATTACCTGCTTGTTCAGCATCCTCCAAATCTTCTCTATCATCTTGTGTACCAAGACAGATGTTGTGCAGGATACATGCAGCGACAATGGTTTCCACAGTCTCTTGAATTGACCACATCTTAAGGAACTTAAGGCGCCTGAATCGACCTTTGAGCAGTGCAAAACACCCTCTCAATTATACATCTGTCACTGCTGAATTTGGTGTTAAACCTTGTCTGCAGTGCTGACAGCCTTCTGTTGTCCCTGAATGGAGTCATCAGGTGATCCATGAGTGGATATGCTTAATCTCCTGCAATGAAGTTTCCTTCTCCACAGAGGTCAGCCAGGTTATCAAAGAGGGGGAGTTCCTAAACGCCCTGGCATCATGGGCTGAACCAGGGCTGTTCACATATTGTTCTTCTTCAGGTTCTTCATGCTTCTATTTGACCTGATCATTATGGATATGCTGACACCAAACCTGTTTGCAATACTCCTGGTGGTGTCCTGGTTCTCAAAAGTCCCCAAGTACGCCAGCAATGCCTTATCCACTGGCACTGGGATATGACCTCCAGATCACCCTCTTTGCCTGCACCATGACTCCACAGTTCCAGAACCAGCCTCTCAGCACAGGTTCGTGACATACGAAAGTGTTCACGAAAGTCATCATCCAGGTACTGAGGTACAGTGACTTCTGCATAATGGTCAACTTTTATTCTTGCTTCAGGCTCATCCCTATGAATAACAGAAACATAAAGCTCAGCAGAAATACTAAATTGTCACCCATATGATTGATTAATCAGTTTACCAACTGAGCAGTTTTTTTTTTTGTTGCAAAGTTTCTTTCACCACCAATCCCCTTCTTAGGTAGGACACCAGAGGTTACATGTAGCCACAAGTTTGCGCCGCCAGGTTCTTTCACTGTGATGGCTGAAGAAATAATGTGGGTAGGATGTAAAATGGCCATGTTGAACCTGTTAAAAATGTTGAAAACTACCCAAAGTTTCATGGGTCAGTGGAGATGGATTTAATTTGCTGGACATCCTTCATTAGGATAGTTTGCTCCTCCATAATTTATAGCAACAGACAAATGGCCGTACAAGGCCCATGTCTCTGTACAATGTGCCATGCAGCATATGGCTCTGTACAAGGTGTGTCTTCCAGAACATTATTTACTGAACAATTCATTCACTCAACTTTTAACCAAATATTGAAGGTGCTGTTTCAAAATGGCTGCAAACTCATTGCTGCTTCGTAAGCGTGCTTGAAACAGACTGAGATGTATAAATAAAGTAGTTTTGGAATGTCCAAGTGAAATAAAGGACCTTATTGCACTTTAAGGTATCAACAAGACAAGTTTGACATGCATTTTACCTAAATAACAAGCACACATGACAAAGTCAGGTTTCCAACCAATGGTATCAATGAAATTCATTAGAGGGAGGTGACCGAAAATTACTTTTTTTCATTGATTCATCATTGAGAGCATTTGTCTTCGTGTGCCATCAGGTGAAAAAAAAAACAATTGTTGAGCAGGGGCTGCACACCTCAAGAAGCAGGCACACCTCAATAAGCCCATACATTCAGCTCCAAGCTCATCCAGGGAATATAAATAATTGAGAAACCAAACAAATGATTGGGGACCAGAAGTCCCCTTATTATATGCAGTGACACTTATGTTTCTAACACTGGCCAAGGTACTTACTTGCAACTGCCAGGTGAATTCAACCCTGTGGCCTGTCTTACATTTCCTCAGCCTCATGTCATTTATAGATGCATGAAGAGATCTATTGCCTAGATTTCCTTGTAACTTAACTTTTTCTGGATTACTACTACATTCATGAAGCATGACCATGCTATATAAATCCTTTAAAAAAGTATGAGGTATCAGGAATGCAGCATACCTTAAGCCCACGACAGCAACACGGACTAGTTTTGACCATTCAGCATCTGCTTCTTCATCCGAGTCATCATTGGTTGGTTGGTTAATTGAGTATTAGGGCGCATCGACCAGGTTGGGTCATTTAGCGCCCATAACTAATACTTTGCTACCTGTGAACTAGTCCAGCCTTCTTCCGAGGTATACATGTGCACAGTTTCACACCTGAGTCACATCTTGAAGTACACATGAACGACAAAACATATTACAGTGATGGACAGATGACATGGAGCTTAATGTCAGAGATATATTCAAATAATTTGCCGGTATGGATGAAACGCGAATCGCCCCCTAAAATGTCAGAAAGAGTAAGCGCGTCTACTAGTCGTCTAAAATGCCGTCTTCGCTGCACTCGAAAGCGGGGACATGACAACAGGACGTGATGCACTGTGAGGGATACATCACAATAGTCGCATGTCGGGCTGGTCTCACTCATTATCAAATGAATGTGTGTGTGTGTGTGTCTTCGTGTTTGGCCAGCCTGCTACCGTGTGGTGATGTCGGCTGTTTCCGGGGGGGCGTTTTTGGTGTCAGCATTTTGTTGCTGTTTGTTAAGGGTGAACGGGTATGAGGAGTAATGTGGTGCGGATGAGAGGAAGCGAAGAAGATTATAGTTGTCTTGTAGAGGCGAGTTGTGAGACAGTTGAGGTGACTTGAAGAATGGCGCGTAGAGGTAGTAGAAGTTGAGACGTCTTGCAGGCAGATGAAGTAGGAGTCGAAGCTGAGCTGGTGGAGAAGTGTAGAGTTTGCCAGTCCGTTCGGTTCCATGGGGTGGGGTGTAGTTGGGGGGTTGGGGTCGGGTCATCGCCAGTATTGAAATAACATTGCAAGAACAGTTAGTGTTAGTAAATGTCACGTGGCGTTAGTTTTTTTGTCAACCGTCCCCTCGCCGTAGCTAGCGGCGAGTCGGCGCAGGCGCAGAAACTAACAGCCGTTGGAAAGTGTGACGTCAACGCAGACGCAATACTAATGCGTTCGCATGTGACACTATATAATCGACTGCCTTTCATGTTACGCTCTCTCTCTCTCTCTCTCTCTCTCTCTCTCTCTCTCTCTCTCATCTCTGCAAATACAAGTTATATTCTACACGCACAAGTTTGTGGCAACTTGCCATCGGCACAAGTGTTGAGTGTACGTTCGACTCCACAATTGGTGACCCCGACGTGATTCAAGTCATCGCAGCCGTCTCGCCATGCCAAACTTCGAGCCGGCCACCAGTGTCGCAGCACGCCCACTCGCTTCGTTCCGTCTGCCTGCATTTTCAGCGGACGAGGCCGAGTTGTAGCTGCTGCAGGTTGAATGCGCCTTCGAAGTGGCTGGCATCACCGATGACGTCACGCGCTTCAAGCTCCTGGTGGCCAACCTTCCGATGTCCGTGGCCGCACAAATTAAGGACATCATCCAAAGTCAGCCAGGCGACTTCACGGTCCTCTGCGAGGCACTTAAAGCTCGGCTTGCCCAGTCCCGCGCTGCACGCCTAGAGGCTCTGCTCAGACACCAGCAGCTCGGTGACCAGACGCCATCCCAACTGCTGCGCAACATGACAGGTGAGCTGACTGCGGCCGGCGACACCCCGGCAGACAACGGCCTGCTGCGCACCCTGTTTCTGCAGCGACTACCGCAGTCTGTGCGCGCCACCATCGCGCTGCTCCCGGAGTCCCAGCCGCTGGCGGATATCGCGCAAGCAGCCGACCGGTTCTTGGAGGCATCCCGTCCAGCCGGAGGAGTTGCCGCATTTGAAGCGGTAGCCCTTGTCGGCCCCGCTGCGCCGGCCGCCGCCGCGGTCGGTCCACCTCCAGCCGATTTACAGGCGGCACTTTTGGCGCTGACAGCCACCGTCAGCCAGTTGGAAACATCAAATAACCGCTTCGAGGCAGCACTGTTCAGTGGTCGTCGTCTGCCACCGCCTGCTGCCTACCTGCCGGACCACGAGTCATCGCCGCCTCGCCGCCGTCGTGGCCGTTCCGCAGCCGCCGCGACCGAACATCCCCGTCTGCCACCGGCCTCTGCTGGTACAACGACCGGTGGGGTGCCGCGGCCCACAAGTGCCAGGCACCCTGTAGCTGGTCGGCGGGAAACTAGCCAGCCTGACGCCATCAGCGCCCACGACATCAGGCCTACCTACTCCGGCGCAACTCTTCTTTGTCCGCGATCTCCGGTTCACAAAGCCGTTCCTAGTGGACACTGGCGCACAGGTGAGCGTTCTTCCGCCATCTCTTCTCCCTTCCGGTGCCGTTGTCACCCCCGCTCCGAATCTGCCCCTTACCGCGGCCAACTGCACCCGCATCCAAGTGGCTGGCCACTACGCCTGTGAAGTACACATGGACGACGGGCAAGCCCACCAATGGACGTTCCTGGTGGCCGACATCTCTACGCCCATTCTCGGCGCCGATTTTGTGGCCCATCATCATCTCCTCATCGACGTTCGGCACCAGCAACTGCGCACAGCCTCCGGTGAAGTCGTAGCTTCCGGCTCATCAGCCTCAGTCTGCTCACTGGGTTTACGTTGCATCGCTGCCCCGACGTCGTCGTACTCCCAGCTGCTTGCTGAGTACCCAAGCTTCACGCAGCCCAACACGCGGCAGATGCCGATGACGCATCGCGTCACGCATCACATCGAAACTCGAGGGCCACCCTGCTTTGCCCGGCCGCGCCGCCTCGCCCCTGAACGCTTGGCGATCGCGCGAGAGGAGTTCGACAAGATGCTGAAGGCCGGAATCGTCCGCCCATAAAAAATCTGCTGGTCCTCGCCTCTCCACATGATGCCGAAGAAGGAAGCAGGAGCTTGGCGTCCCTGCGGTGACTACCGCGCACTGAACGCGCAGACAGTCCCCAACCGCTATCTTCTGCCGTTTCTTCAAGATTTCGCAGCCAACCTGCACGGTTGCCGTCTGTTCAGCAAGCTAGACCTGATAAGGGCGTACCACCACGTCCCCGTCGAACCCGCCGACATCGCGAAGACGGCAATCGCCACTCCGTTCGGCCTATACGAAGCTGTGCGCATGCCGTTCGGTCTGAAGAACGCCGCTCAGTCGTTCCAGCGCTTCATAGACGAAGTGCTGCGCGGCCTCTCCCACAGCTTCGTCTATCTGGACGACATCCTGGTGGCCAGCAAGACACCAGAGGACCACCTCAAACATCAGCGAGAGGTCTTTGAACCCCTGAAGCAGTACGGCCTGACTGCACTCCGACAACTATGTCCTCGGTGCCTCGCGCCTCACCTTCCTGGGACACGACGCATCAGCCGATGGCATCGCCCCGGTGCCGCAGAAAGTTGTCGCCATCACGGAGTTCCCAAAGCCGACTTCTAAGAAGCAGCTGCGCCGCTTCGTTGGAATGGTAGCATTCTACCACCGCTTCCTTAGTAACGCTGCCGGCCTGTTGCAGCCACTGTACGACCTCCTGAGCACAAAGAGCACCGAAGCCCTCACCTGGACGAAGGACGCCACGGTAGCGTTCGCCGCCGTCAAACGAGCACTGGCCCAGGCAGTACGACTGTCGTACCACACGCCGTGTGCCCCGCTCAGTCTGCAAGTTGACGCCTCAGACACTGGTGTCGACGCCATCCTGCAGCAGCATGTCAGCGGCACTTGGCAGCCACTAGCGTTCTTCTGAAAAACTTTGAAGCCGGCCGAAACGAGGTACAGTACATTTGGCCGAGAACTTCTAGCCGTGAACCTGGCCCTCCGCCACTTCCGACACACAGTCGAAGGGCGAGATTTCACGGTCTTTACAGACCATAAGCCGCTCGTGCACGCCGTCGACGCTGGTTCCGGCCACCACTCGCCGCGTGAAACGAGGCAGCTGGATTACATCGGCCAGTTCACCACGGATGTCCGGCACGTGCCAGGCAAGGACAACACCGTGGCCGACGCCTTGTCTCGGACGGTTGCGATGCTGCGACTACCTCAGCCACCACTTCACGACTTCGACGCTCTTGCGGCCGCACAACAAGAAGCCGAAGACCTGCAGTCGTTCCTGTCGCAAGGACACTCGCTCAAACTGCGCGATGTCCCGCTACCTAGTGGCAGCACGTTGCTGGTGGACTTCTCCACCGGATCGCCGCGCCCTCTGGTTCCAGGAAGCCTACGCCGCCGGTATTTCCAACTTCTCCACGGCCTGTCTCATCCTGGTGTCCGTGGCACACAGCATCTCGTCAGCCACCGGTTCGTCTGGCCGCAGATGAAGCGCGACATCAAAATCTGGACGCAAGCCTGTGTCAAGTGTCAACGCCCCAAGGTGCATCGACACACTAGAGCGCCAGTGCAGGCGTTCAAACCACCGGAGGCCCGCTTCATGCACGTCCACATCGATCTGGTCGGACCGCTTCCACCCTCCAAAGGCTGCAGCTACCTGTTGACCTGCATCGACCGCTTCACGCGCTGGGTGGAAGCGATCCCGATTCCAGATATACGAGCGATCACAGTCGCCAGAGCATTTATCTCCGGCTGGATCGCACGTTTCGGCGTGCCGGCGCAGATCACAACGGACCGCGGCGCAGAGTTCGAATCCGGCCTGTGGCAGCGCCTCTCTTCACTGCTCGGCTGTCAACGCCTGCGGACCACCAGCTACCATCCGCAAGCTAACGGCATGATCGAGCGCACGCTCCATCCCTTCCGCTGGAGGGACCACGGCTTCTGCTACCGCGCCCCCTTCCGCCGCCCGCACCAACGCCGTCACCACCCGTCGGGCCAGCGCTGCGGCCCGCCCTTCGCACTCGCTCCGGCCGTGCGGTAGTCACCCCTGCGCGGTATGTCGTTCGCCACGTCACCTTTGCCGGCGCCGTGTCTGGGGGAGGGGGTACTGTAGCGGCCGCAACAACCGTCCCCTCGCCGTAGCTAGCGGCGAGTCTGCGCATGCGCAGGAACTAACACAGCTGTTGGAAAGTGTGACGTGAACGCAGACGCAATACTAATACGTTCGCATGTGACACTATATAATCGACTGCCTTTCATGTTACGCTCTATCTCTCTCATCTCTGCAAATACAAGTTATATTCTACACGCACAAGTTTGTGGCAACTTGCCATCGGTACAAGTGTTGAGTGTTGCCGCCAGGCGTTGAGTTGCCGCCAGGCGTTGAGGAGGAAACACGTGTTTGGTGGGGCTACTACATACGAGCTAAGTGTTGCGGAAAAGGACGGTGTACTGGGATAAATTGTGTATAGATATTTAGCGGTTGCTTCTGAGCGTATATTTCAACAGTTTTTATGAAATAAGTATTGTTGACCAGCAAATTAGGCTATATTAACCCAGGGAGGCTGCCCAGCGCCATTTTGTTAAGTTCTAAGGGTGTTGGCTGTGTCAATTTGGTGTTTAAGTTTAAGATAGATTTTAAGACAACAAAAATGGAAGGAGACTGTGGGAATTGTAAGTGTGTGGGAATCATTGGGGACTTGAGTAAGAGGTTAGATATGTTAACGGGGGAGGTGGAGCGCTTGAAGTGTTTGGTGGCGGGACCCATCATGGGAGGTGCCAGCCAGGCAACTCGGGTGCCCGAGCGGAGGACTGATGGGAGTTCGGATGGCTTGGTCCGGGATGGTGGCAGTTGGAAGGTGGCAAGGCGCCATAGCACCCGACTGGCGCTAAGGAAGGTGGACATGGGCGTCCCAATTAAAAATATGTTTGATGCACTGGAGGAGAGGGAAGGTAATGATGAGAGGGACGGAGGTGGGGATGACCAGATGGCTGAAGATAGAGATGGAGAGAGAGAGGTTTTAGTCATAGGGGATTCCAGGGTTCGGTACATGGATCGAACATTTTGTAGCAAGAACCCCAGCAGACGGATGCGTGTTTGCTACCCGGGAGCGCAGGTGAAAGATGTTAGGGATAGGCTGGAGGGAGTAATGAGGGGAAGTGGAGAGGGTGCAACGGTAATTGTGCAGGTTGGAGTTAACGATGTAGGAAAAAATAATACAGAGGAAACAATGAAAGCCTATAGGGCTTTGATAGGTAGTTTAGCAGGAAGTAGGAAAAGAGGAGTGGTGACATCCATCCTCCCTATGGTCCATGCAAGCATGGAGTGGTATTCGAGGGCCATTGGGCTCAATACCAGGGTGGCCAACATTTGTAAGGAGCTTGGGGTGCAGTTCTTGGATTTGTGGGGGGAGTTTTGGGGGAGGACGGAGATGTTTGCTCTAGATGGATTACATCTGAGCAAGAGAGGAGTGGAATTGCTCAGCAATAGGTACGAGGAGGCTCTCAACAGGAAACAGGGAAACTAGGCAGGACATGGGGGGATGTAGCTGATAAAGAGAGAAGCATAGCAAGCAATGGAAGGAATAATTTATCATGTTTTTATGTCAATGCCAGAAGTGTTAGGAACAAAATTGGGGAACTGCATGCATATATGTTGTCTGAACAGCTAGATTTGGTGTGCATAACAGAAGCATGGGTTAACGAAAGCATGTTTGGAGACAACTTGCAAGAATTTGAATTGACAGGCTACAACATGCATGCCTATCAAAGAGAGGCAAGGATAGGAGGTGGCATTCTCTTGTATGTTAGGCAAGTAATGAAATGTCATTCCATAGAGGATGGAGTACATAGTGCAGGAGTAGAATCTTTGTGGTTAGATATAATTCTGAAGAATGGAACAAAATTTAGGATTGGGGCATTCTATAGACCTCCAGACCAGAATGAAAACACTGACAGGCTGATGCAGGAAGAGATAAGTAGGAGAGTACAGGAGAGAACTATTTTGTTGGGGGGATTTCAACATAGCAGGATTGGGAAACAAAACAATAGGTGTAAGCAAATCAGAAAGATGTTTCATGGCTTGTTTTGAGGACAATTTCTTCTTTCAAATGATACACGAGCCTACAAGGGAAAGTAAAATATTAGATCTAGTGCTTACTAATGAGGACAATTTTGTGAAAAATGTTAACGTAGGAGAGACCTTTGGTAATAGTGATCACAACATTATACGCTTCTCATTATATGTTGGAAGGGTAGCAACCAACAGAACATTGATTCCGAATTTTACAAAAGGTAATTACAGTGAGTTCAGGAGCTTCCTAAGTGAAATTAATTGGGAAGTCATATTGAATGGCTTAGATGCTTATGAAATGTGGACAATGATAAAAGATAAGCTATTTCAGGGTCAGGATAGGTTCATTCCCAGTAGGCAAATTAGATCAAACAGGGTTAAGCACCCTTCGTGGCTGACTAGGGAAGTTAAGCAATTACTGGACTCAAAGAAACAAGCATTCAAGAAACTAAAAGATACTAACTCTGGGTTAAACCTAGAATCATATAGAATAGCTAGAAATAAAGTTAGGAGGTGTGTTAGAGCATCTAAAAGACTTGCTGAAATCAACTTTGCTCGAGAATGTTCAGCAGGTAATGCTAAGAGATTCTTTAGCTTCTATAAATTTAAGGCTAAAAAGTGTAGTGTAGGACCACTGGAGGTAGATGGGGAAATAGTGGTTGATGATTGCGACATTGTGGAATCCCTAAGCAAGCAATTCTCATCAGTCTTCACTAAAGATAATTATGGTACAATAGGAACCTCTGTAGGCCATGCCATGGCAGGTGATATGCTGGAGGATCTTACAATAACTACAGAAGCCGTAGAGAAGCAGTTGCAGAATATAAAACCTAATAAAGCTTCCGGACCAGATGAAATATATGCTAGGATCTTAGTAGAGTGTGCTAAAGCTTTAGCAACTCCCCTAGGTATCATTTTCAGGCGATCTATGGAGTATTCAGAAGTACCTGAAGATTGGAGAAATGCAAGTGTAGTACCAATTTTCAAAAAGGGAAATAGGAAGAGTGTAGGAAACTACAGGCCAGTCAGTTTGACCTCATTAGTTTGCAAAGTACTAGAAAAGCTGGTTAAACAGAATGTTCAGATTCATCTTGATAGGCACAACCTTTTAAGGGATACTCAACATGGATTTCGATCTCAAAGGTCTTGTTTAACTAACCTATTGGAGTTCATTGAGTATGTTACCAAAGAAGTAGACAATGAAAGCAGGATGGATGTTGTGTACTTGGACTTTAGCAAAGCTTTTGATAAAGTTCCACATGGAAGGTTAATTCATCAATTACAACAACATGGGATTGTAGGAAAAGTTCTACATTGGATTGAAGCATGGTTGCAGGGAAGGAAACAAAGGGTAGTATTGAATGGATGTAAATCTGGTTGGAAAGATGTTCTGAGTGGAGTGCCACAGGGCTCTGTTCTAGGGCCCCTCCTCTTTATCATCTTTGTGAACAACATTGAAGTAGGGCTGAGGAATAGAGTGTTCAAATTTGCTGATGACATCAAGCTGGTAGGAGTGGCTAACAGCAGAGATCAATCTAGTAATATTCAACTAGATTTGGACGACCTAAAAGAGTGGGCTAATCAATGGCAGATGACTTTCAACTATGATAAGTGTAAGGTTATGCATATAGGGTCTGAAGGCGAGACATTCAGTTATAAAATGGGAGGGAGGGAACTGGATGTTATTGAAGAGGAAAGGGACTTGGGTGTGTTGGTCTCAAAAGACCTTAAAGCAGAAAAACAATGTATCTCAGCTAGAAATAGGGCACTCAGAATGCTGGGACTCATTAATAGAAGTGTGAAATATAAGAGCAGGGAAGTCATGAAAAAGCTGTACTTAGCATATGTGCGGCCCCACTTGGAGTACTCTGTACAAGCATGGAGCCCCTACCTAGAAAAGGATATAGATATGTTAGAAAGAGTCCAGCGCAAAGCCACTAGACTCGTCAGTGGATTAAGTAACTTAGAATATGGAGAAAGGCTTAATGCATTAGATATGTACTCACTCAAGTATATGAGATTAAGGGGAGACATGATTGAAATGTACAAAATTGTTAGAGGGCTAGATCAGGTCAATTTGAATGATGCTCTGCAGTTTAGAGTATCCCATAGGGGTCATCAATTCAGGTTAGACAAAATGAGGTGCAGGACAGTTAAACGACAACAGGTCTTCAGTCAAAGGGTTGTTGACCAATGGAATAGGCTGCCTGCTGATGCAGTGGGGAGTCCCTCATTGAATGTCTTTAAAAGTAGGGTGGATAATTTTTTTAGACAGGAAAATGTTGTTTTTGAATTCTAACTTGTGATGCATGGGATATTGAGTATTTTCACTAGCTATATAGGGTATAACATTATGCTAGTATTATGTTGTACTATATGGGGTGTACCTAGCAGTGGATTTGGCAACTTCCTTTGCGATGTCATACTGATGAGATTGGCTGTGGTGGCACAGGTGGAGGGATTGCATGGGTTTGGAATTGATAGGTGTGAACATGTACTTTCTAATATCTTCTAGACAGGCTTGACCCAGATGGGCCCTTGTGGCCCTTATTAAGCCTTAACACTTTATGACTTTATGACTTACGTTCGACTCCACAGACATACTAGTGTTGAAGGCGGACATCCGTTCTGCGTATGCGCAATTTCGTGTGAAAATACTCTTGATTTCGTTCGCATAGTGGCGCTCTTGGGGCAATCATCGCCGCATGACATAGATTGTTTACGTTTTCGCCTCATAATGAACCTTGATGGCATCATATTATGTATCTGACCATGTGCTTTTTAGTATATTTAATTTTCCAACTAGCAAATACTCTAGTGAGAAATTTCCAGCAATACCACAACATGTCCGACATTCAAAATTAGCCATACTCATTATGAAACTGGGGATAGTGAGTATAGTAATATGCGGCATTCATCATACAATCCCAGCATTTGAATGTTAGTTTGCTGGATAAGCATACCCTGTCTGGATACCTACATGTTCAAGTTCTGAAGCAGTGTTCAGATTTGTTTGATTTGGATGCCACATGCAAATGGCATGCCTAGGCTTGTCCTTTGTTTTGCTGAATTGTGGCAATATGGGTACTCACACACCATATCTGATGAAATTATATGTGAGACATTTTCTGCACGAGTGCATAACTTCCAGTATTGCTGTACTTTAAGGCATTCACAGCACATGTTTTGCATGCATTTTAACTCCATAAAGAAAACAGGAGATATGTCTTGTTAGCTTCAGCTATATCAGTTTCTATTCTGCAAAATTTTGGAGATTATTTTTTCATTTTCATTTTTGAATGACCAATACATTCTTCTGTAAATGTTTACATGTCAGGAGGCAAGCAATAAATGGGATTTGAGTTGGGTAAAATTCCAAGAATAATTGCATTAGGAATGATGATGGAGCACTAATTAAACTAACGCAGCTTAACCTCTTGTGAGAAGAAATCATTTTAAAAGCTAATTGGCTAGATGGCAGCCAAGACACCCTAAAGGCCATGTCATCTTAAAAATGTTTTAAAGAATGGTATTATAGTTTAAGGCAGCCATGATAAGCTTTACACACATTTCACCTTTATGAAGCGCACAAAGGATGAAGCTAAGCAAGGTAGTATGTATGCTGGGTAAATTTTTGATGTTTCTAACATTTAAAAAATTGAGCTTTCTTCTTTAGAAAATCTTCAGGCTAGGTTAGCTAGGAAAAATGGTTGAATATTTTTCATTTTCTTCATTTGCTTCTTTTTAAAGGGAAGATATCAGTGGATATGTTACCTTAAGTTACATTATTAGGCTTGTTAAATTGTATGCTATTCAGGTTTTCTCAGGTAATGTTATGATGCCTCATATTAGCATACATTTTACATCATATTATCTGAATGAAAGAACTTTTTGGTATGATTGTGCTTGTCAAATGATGAGTAATTATTGCCAGAGGAAGTGATTGGATTGGAGGAAAGGAAATTAAAGATTTGATACATTGTCTTAATCATGTTGACAAACGCTGTATTGAAGAAAAAAAATTCAAAGAATTGAGAAACTATTCTAACACACAAATTTTCCAAAGTTTTGTCTTACCTCATTGGTCCTGCTAATTAAATCACAAGGAATAAATACTGAAAAATTGCAAGTCACCAAAACTATGGAATGCATAAGTATTGTACATATGTTTTTTTCCCTTCAGGTAAGTTTGAAATTGTTGGCTTTTTCTGACTGTAATATTTGGAAAGATAATTAGCATGATGCAACCAGTCATTTCCTCTGCACTTTTATATTTTTCAATTGGCAGAAAAAGTAACACCATAAAAAGGAGCTTTGGGTTAGGTCATATAGCATACCAAATAACGTTAATTAAAAGGAAATATGCAACCTGGTCTAGACTAACCTAGACTAAAGGAAGCGTGTATATCCACTCATGAGTCGATTTACACAGAGAATGGTCTCCTGTGTATATCACGACAGTTCTGAGTGGATATACACCATACACACTATCTGTGTAAATCATGATAGAAATGTGACGTCACTGGTTTTAGCACGCATTTGCCGCCTTGACAAGGGCCCTTCTCGAAGACAACGCCAGGGTGGAAGGATGTGTAGATACAGCGACTATGGGTAGGTTATTGTGGATTATGGAAAGCATATTCCTATATTGTGAATTGTGGAAGGTATATTCTTATTTGACATCCACCTCTGTGGTCTGCCAACTTGGATCCACCCCTACAATCTATCCCCTGGGACCCACCAATGTAATCCATCCCCTTAGTTGCGTCCCTGCGATCTGCTCCTCGAGATACAGATACATTTGAGTCCACCCTCTGTGGATCCACCCCACCTTCATGAATCTATCCCTGGGATCCACAAGGCCATTTCCTTTAAGGAGTTCCATGACTGTAAAATTCATTGTTTCCTTCTTGAAGCATGAAGGCTTCATAAGCTGTAGTCAGAATGCTGTGCTGATCAGTATCACACCATTGGGATACACACTGAGAAGCCACAGACCACATGAACCTGTTAAGAAGTGCTGACCTGCTCTGGTCTCCCATGTCCCCTTTCTGTTGCAGCCTGAAAACCGTAGTCTCACAGAGGAAGCTAAGGCCAAAGCACAGCAATACCATGGTGTTGGTGCTGACAAAAAATGCATTTGGCAGCACTTGCAGATCACATATGGCAAAGCAGTAACACAGCATGACATAAACAATGTTCTGAGTGTCCCTAGGGATGAGAGGTCAGACTTGCAGAGTGCAGTTGGTGTGCTCACTGAGCAGGGATTTCATGCAGAAGTTGTTGAGGACCATGGTGCCATCTGTGGTCTTTTATTTCAGGATGCAGAGATGCAATCAGCATACAAGATGTTTCCTGAACTGCTCCTGATGGACTCCACCTACAAGCTGGTGGACATCAGAACCCCAGTCTTCACCATCCTGGCAGTGGACTCGTTTGGACGAGGTGTGCCACTGGCAGTCTTCCTGGTCACTTGTGAAACTGCCAGAATGGTTGGAGCCGTGCTTCAGGTCTTCAGAGCACAAAATGAAATAACAGCTAGCTACACCAAGGTTTGTATTACCAGTGCGTGCCCAGTAATGGTAAAACAAACATGTTGGTATGGAGGTGAGAAGTTGGTGGTATTATGCCCATATTCCAACTAAAAGGCTGTGGGCACAGGTTAAAAGGTAGTGGTTGGTTCAAGTCCAACCTCTCAGTGTTCTTTACCTGGAACCAAGCTATCAGTGCATGACAATATCATGAGCATCATTAAGGCAAACCAAAAATAAACATGGTTTGAATATGAAGGTTCTGTCCTTGTGTATCTCATCTTGACCTGTGTATCCTCTTTTAGTGTCCATGTTTTCCCCTCCCCAAGTGAAGCAGTCAAGAAAGTGCACCCATCCACCTTATTCCTCTGCTCATGGTCCAAGCCAGACTGTCATACCTCTGTTGCGACTATCTTTTGATCTGTCCTCATTATCTCCTGGTAATTGGTAAATGTTGGTATCTCCCTCTCTATGTTGGGAGTGCAGCTACATCACAAAATGTTGAGAGGTATAGAGAAAAAGAATGTAGTATTGCACTCAGAGTGTACAGAAGGAATCGTTCTACAAGCTCCCACTGCAACCCAACATTTTGAATAAATTCAACTTATTGGTTCTGGTTTATGCACTATGTACAATTTTTAGTTCCGGAATGTAGTTAAAACTCATCCCATTTTCAGGTGTGGCTCACTGATAAAGACCGCGCAGAAAGATCAGCGATTGCGGAAGTGTTCCCAGACTGCAACCTGTTCCTGTGCACATTCCATGTGCTGCAGACATTTCGGCGAGAGCTCAGTCTCAATGACCAAGACCGAGAGGGATCGATTTCTACGGACTCTACAGCAGCTTGTATATGCCAGATCAGAGGCAGAGTATCAACGTGTTCGTCAGGATATTAGACATGCTTCCACAGAATGTTACCTTAGGGACAACTGGGACGAAATCAGGGATCAGTGGGTGCGAGGGCTCTCTAGGGGGGACATGTCTGGTGTCTTCACCAACAACCATCTTGAGTCACTCCATGGCAAGCTAAAGTCTGTGCAAGGCCCAGGACACCCTGCCAAAGTTTGTGTCTGGGTATCTTGTTGTACTAAGCACTATCCGCACCGACAGGAATGCTGAAATGCACTGGGCAATCAGCAAGCGCCCGACGACATTTCGCCACGGCGAACTTGGATACTACGAGCGTCATGTCACGCCGTTTGCTCTTTCGCTGATCAGGGAGGAGTTGGAACTTGCTGGTTGGGCTTCCTTGAGTGTCGCCACAGATGGACGCTGGATTGCATGCGACGGTTCTGGGCACGTGGATGTCAGTTCAATAGGATGTGGGTGCGTGTTTTATCGACAGTACTCCATGCCTTGTCGGCACATATTCGCAGTTCGACAACAAAGAATGTCGATGTTTTCACAGGACCTCATTGGCAACAAGTGGCTCCTGTCTTATGCAGCTGACCATTTGCATGCCCAGGTTGTACCATGCACTGCCTCAACTGCAGGTGTGTCGTCACGTCCCCTTCCACAGGCTCCCACTCCGAGAACTGAGCGACAACGGTTCCGAAAGCTCCAAACTATGACTGCACAAATAGCATCTGTAGGAGCTCAGCTATCCGGTCGGGGACACGAAGATCTGGCAAAGAAGCTGACGCTGGTCCTGGATTGTTTGCAGGGAGGCAGGTCCTTTGTCATTGCTGAGGAATTGGATACCACATTGGCTGATGTCCCTGATGCAGATCCCCAATATACAGGCAGCAGGCCATTTGGAGATGATATAATGTCCAGTGCTGTAGGTGGTCCTTACTTCGACCTCACATCATTTCTTTCAGATGATGAGCTTCCTTAAAGTCTTGTTCACCTTCACCCGTTATATGCCTATGACCGAACATGTTCAAAGACTGTACAAAGAAAAAGAACTGCAAGTAGTGGCTGTGCGACCTCTTCTGCCAGTGGTCAATTGCTCATGCATAATATTGGTATGCTTAAAGTAATTGATTGTGGTTCATTGTGGGATTCATGAACATGCAACTACATGAATTGTTGCATTTCGGGCTGGTTTGGCAATGCCTATTTTTGCATGTTTTGCAGGTCTACCGGCCACGGAAGATGATCCAAACGTCTTCGGGGAACTTGGCTAGATATTTCGTGTCACCATACGAAGAATCCGGAAGACCGGTAGTTTCACCGTTGCTGCCCAACACCGCGTTTTGCCATATTACACCTGTGCCCATTGGAGGGTGCAATGACACAGACCGGGTGCATCAGCGGTTCCAGACTCCGCTTCTGCCGGTGCTCTCGGCTGTGCAGTGTCTATTTCGACCTTATGATGGCTGCATTGTTGTGATGTGTGCACGCCAAACCTACTAGTCCAGATATGCGTTGTGCCTTAGTTTATACATAGTGTTCATTCATGGAAAGAATGACCTGACAAGCTAGTCACGAAACGCGCTGTCTAGTCCATAAAGGCCTTATTAATCCATGAAGCAGGACTACAGTTTATAACAGTTATTATCTAAATATCAACGGACGCTAAATGACCTTGTAGTCGGCGCGCCCTTAAGCCCAAATAATTAAAATCTCTATCAGCATAGTAAGTTTCTCTCCACTCATCCTGTTAATGCCTGGTGTGATATTTGCAATTACTAAAGACTCATGCATGTCCAGACAAATGAAGAAGAAACTGCAGCCCTGCTTTCAATGACATGGATATGTATGATATAGATTACATGAGTGGCCTTGGGTGCCCAGATAGCTGTCATCCATTCTTGTTGTTTGGGGGGGAATTACCATGGTATTTGCCATGTACTTAGATTGTAGTATGTTTCCAATTGCATGGATATGCATGATATATATTACATGAGTGGCTTTGGGTCCTGTGTGACCCTGCAGTCCGCTGGCGTGTGCGCCCAGATAGCTGCCATCCATTTTTTTTTTTGGGGGGCATTACTATGGTGTTTGCCATGTACTTACACTGTAGTATATTTCCAATGACATGCATATGCATCATATAGTTCACATGAGTGGCGATGTACTTACGATGTATGGTATATCATACGTAAACTATGATATAGTTTACGATGTACTTACGATGTATGGTATATCATACGTAAACTATGATATAGTTTACGATGTGCTTACATAGTATGTTTTCCTGTGTTTAATAGTGGTATGCTTAGCCATACTACATAGAAACAAATACAAATGGCTGTATGCAGTATCACGTGATTAATATGGCGAATATTTCATGTAGTGAATCATTGAAGACTTGATTCAGTGGCGAGCCCAGGAACTTGAAAATGCGGACGTCGAAGTTTACCCTTCTAGTGGAGCATCCCCACTAAAGTGTGCCCTTAGGGTTCACGTGTAGCCACACATGGAAATCGTAAATCGCATGGAATTGGAGTTGCCGTTCCATCAGCCCACCTGGGTTATCGATTAACAACGATGAGACGCCAGGGGGCCGATTGTGCCTTAGCTGCACGCCCCGTAGGCCCCCGATCGAGGTGGAACGGGTGGCAACACTGGCGGCCCAAGAAACTCTCCACAGCTTCTCTGATAGGGAATATATCTGGAAGCTCTTGCATTGGCGGAGGGCCATAGCATACCAAATAAATACCACAATTGCGAAGTTCCAGGAAGTGGGTCGGGAGGGGACGGGACTATGGGAGAAGGCCTCTCTATGGGCTGCGAAGTCTGCGGTTTATTGGGGAGTGCCAAAATTAAGCCTCAGCAACGTGGAAAGAGGCCCCACAGGCATGCTACTGGGAGAGTGACAGGCATTCCACTAGTGGGATGACTGTCTGCCATTGCAACAACAGCAGAGCTTGCGCCACCCGTTGGGATGCCCTAAATCCGAGGGGTTCATGACTGGCCGCAAAGGTCTCCAGCGTCTCACAGGTCTGATTGCGGCCAAGAAAATACTCTAGCATCTAGACTGGG
Source organism: Imbricaverruca yamaguchii (assembly GCA_034440575.1). Classification (NCBI taxonomy): domain Eukaryota; kingdom Metazoa; phylum Arthropoda; class Thecostraca; family Neoverrucidae; genus Imbricaverruca; species Imbricaverruca yamaguchii. The sequence goes on from JAOTOL010001383.1 coordinate 66,178, forward strand.
TAGGCCTAGATGCTACACGGCAGGTTGTAATTTGCACAACTCGGCGGTTTCAGTTGTTCGGTGATGGTGACGGTTGAGCATTGGGAGTTTTCAATAAATAGGGCCCGATAGCGCGATAGGAACCTCCACCAGTCTACCAAGAGGCAATCCCCTGATTACAACGTCGCAGGTTCTACCCGTAGGCGAGGTAAGGTAGGTCCCTCACTTCATCTCCACACCATCCCTAGCGAGACGTATCCATCCTGACACAGCTATCGTCGGTGAAATTTCCCGGCTCCACTCAGTTCTGCTATGCTCCCCTGTACTGTCAATCCAATTTCCCTGATACCATGCTGTTTTATGTACTTCTGAGGGGAAGGTCACCCATGTTGCTCCCCCAGTAATGCAAACCTTTAACATGGGACCATATGTAGTTTGGCCCCCCCCCTCCCCAATCAATTGGCCAGTCCATTACTTTCATGCTTGTACCCTCCTCCCAGTAGCGTTCAGAAATCGAAGCCCGTGGTTGGTATTGCCCAACTTTATGCAAATAACATCACCATACCCGTCCTATTGCTCTAATGGTATGGTCGGTATCTGACATCACCGGATTCACCGTGCGTCTGCTTAACACCAACGCACCATACCACATGAGTTCAGTCCTAGGTTTTGATTACTTCGCCGGTCCCGTTCTGAGTCGACATCCTCGACCAGCATGCATTCATTACTCACATATGCTGCGCGGGCGAACCTGGCGTGGCGATGCTCATGGGGACGCATTCCAAAAACCGCGCACTCTTAGCAAAATGTTCGGTTGGAGTGGTATATATGAAGGTAATTTGGAGGACTGTGGGGACCCATTCACTGGTGGATCCAAAGAAGGGTTAACTAGGTCTTGCCCCCTCCCCTTAAGAAGTGAATTTTTGTCCAAATTGCGCACTAAAATGTAATTTCTGACAGACAGGGTACGCTCATGGGGAGGATCTGATGTCAGAGACTGAACGACTTTAGGTGTTATGATCTCATGACTTTTATTTCGAAATGGGAGAAACGTTTTAATTCACCCACGCCCAGCTGTTGAACCCTACTCTGGATCCATTGCATGTGATCCCATGCTAAACAATTTTTTTTTTTGGGGGGGGGGGCTTTCAGGGTACTCAACAACTCCCCAAAATGTCGGCAAAGTCGGACGCCCGCCAGTGCTAATCGCGATAATCTGAGTTGATTAACACAAGCAGCGCTACCAGCTTAAATCGACTGCGAGTGGGTTTTACACCAAATGGCACTTCAATGTAAATCACGATGCATCACCATTGCATCCAGTATAGTATATATGTGTAAATCACGATAGATCTTAGTTGATATACACAGACAGCGATCCCTGCTTAAATCGACTGATTAGTGGTCCTACACCAGACCGGCGAAGTTCTATGTAAATCACGATGGATCGTCATTTACACAGAACTGCGTATCTGTGTAAATCATGACAGAGCTGAGTCGATATACACAGGCAGCGGTATCTGCTTAAATCGACTCATGAGTGGTTTTACACCAGACGGCCCTTCTGTGTAAATCACGATGGATCGTCATTTACACAGAAGAGTATCCCTGTGTAAATCACGACAGATCTGAGTCGATATACACAGGCAGCGCCATCTGCTTAAATCGACTCATGAGTGGTTTTACACCAGACGGCGATTCTGTGTAAATCACGACAGATCTGAGTGGATATACACAGGAGGCAGTCCCTGTGTAAATCGACTCATGAGTGGCTTTACACAGAGAAGCAGTGTGTGTAAATCGACTCATGAGTCGATATACACGCGTCCTAGACTAAATTATAATGCAAGAAAAAAAATTTGGAAGATGGATAAAAAATAGAACAATTTTTCTTCTGAAACATCAGATTAAAAACCTACCCTGAACTAACAGCATAAGTTGCTTTTGAAGAAAAAAAAGGAGTTGAGGAACAAACAGCAATTTTTGCAGCAAAAAAATTGACTAAACCTAATCTAACCCCTTTATTTGCTTACTGCACGTAACATGTGTCTAAAACCTGTCTTGTGAATACCTTAGAACCCAATAATACTGTACATACAGGTTGTGTTGATAGGAGAAAGTATTAATGACGCCAAACACCAGTGTGGAATATTGTTCACCTTCGTTTGCCATTCACCGAATCTGGAATTCCTCAGGCATTGGTGTTGAATGTGAATATCAGTAAATGTGTTGTTCAAGGCTGTTGCAGAATATCAAGAAAAGTGAAAACAAACTACATTTTTTACCCTAATCATAATGAGGTGACCAGTCATTTTTTGTACTGAATCCCATATTTTTAATTGACAAACCAAAGAATACAGAAAATTCAATCTTGTGTGTGTTGCAATATATGTTTCAGTGCGTTGTTGCTTTTTTGGCACCGATGATTTTTTTTAATGTGTCAGGGAGTTTTCGAAGATCCCGATGTCTTCATTTAACGCCCGGTGCTTTTGTTCGTTTTGGAACCATGTTGTCATTTGCGGCCCCAGCCTCTTTTCAGGCCTTGGTGCATCCTTATGATCTCTGTGTGCCATAAGAGCTTCTTGTGCATTTTTTTAGAGATCCAGGTATGTTAATTCCCTGTCGCTTTTTGGGAGACTATGTGCGTTTTGGAGGGCCAGTTGTATTGTCGGCCCCCGTTATGCTCTTAGGTTCCTGTTGTGTTATTGGGGACTTCTGACGCACATTTGTGGTGCTTCAGTCCGATGTTGTGGCTTCGGTGCGGCCCTTCTTAGTCCCAGCGCGATGTATCGCGCCCAGGCGCGTGGTTCGGGGATCCAACGCCAGTTTTCTGGGCTCAACGACAACTTCGTGGATTTTTTGTTGTTGTAACTTCCGTTTCCCGGCCTGACTTTTAGAGTCTCTGGCGTCACGTTTTGCACCTCACCTCACCTCGATTTTTTTTTAGATACGGTATGTTTTTCAGTGCCATGCGCAATTTATGAAGGCATATTCGGCGCTCCAGAACCATGTTCTTGAACAGGGCATTTATTTTGTTACATATATTCTTATTTTGGAAGGCTCCAGCTTGATTTTTTTTCGGATACCGATTTCGTTTTTATGCCTTCACAAAAACGAACTGTTCACTGTTCTCACGTGTGGGCATCAACGCCAATTTTGTGGAGCTTCGACGGGACTACCGATGGGAATTGTGGGTTCCGAGCGCGATATTTTGAGGGAGAGATTTCAGTTTGTGGGAAGCGTTGTACTTAGCTGATGCCCCAACCCGATTTTGGCGGTTCCTATTGCAAGTTTTCGCGCCTCGGAAAGAGTTTTCGGTGGCCCGAAGTACTTATTTGGAGACCCTTGGCGAATTCTGGTGGACCGACGCGAATTTGTGTAGCCCCAGCGCGAGTTTTGGAGCCCCAGCACGATTCTTGGGAGCTTATGCCTCTCAGGATAGAGGGGGCATTTGCCCCTTGGATATGCCACTGCGGCCACTGAAGGAGTATATTTTTGTCCCAGAGTGACATTCCGGTTAAGAATTGATTTTTGGGGCAGCTGCAACTTTTGGGGCCCGGCGCGCCCTTCTGGGCCTCGAGGGTGACTGTCAAGGGCTGCGACGCGATTTTTGTATAGTTCAATGTGATCTTTTGGGCCCCGACGTCATTTGCTTGGATACCTAGTGCGAGCTTTAACTGCCTCGACACTCTTTTTGGGTCTAAACCGTTTTAGGTTTTTTGGCGTCATTGTTGAGCCCCAGAGTTGGAGCGTGTTTGTGTTTTTTTGTGTGCTTTTGTGAGTGTTTTTCAGAGGTGGACCCATGTCCGGAGTGTTTTTGTTGCTCTGGCTTCATTTGTTTTGGTCCAAATGAAACTGTTGTGGAATGGTGCGACCCGCCGTTCCACTATGTATATTTTCATGGCCCGGTCGTACATTTTTGGTACACCCAGGCTCATCGTGATTTTCACGGTCCCTGGCCGGATTTTTTTTTGGTCCATGTCGTAAATTTGAAACACTCCGGCACGACTTTTATCATTTCTTCGGGGTTTCTTGCAAATTATAGGCCTCATCTTGCGTCATAAATATCTCGTTCCATTTCCTGGAGCCTCTTTACCGGGTTTCAACGTCTTCTGTCCTACCCTCCTCCATATTCATTGTCCTCTCTCGTCTTGAAAGGCCTTCTCTTACATCCTGGGCCCTTTACCATGGCATGGGGCTTCCCCTCATGTCCTCGGGGCATTATTTGCCAAATTATGGTCCTCATGCCACGCTTCGTGGGGTTCCTCCTTTATCCTGGCAAAGCCTTACCCGTCTTGAGGGAATCTTCAATTTTGGAAACCTCACGCCCCTTAATACCTGTTACCACTCCCAGCTTAAGGGCCTCCTCTCATTTTCCTGGAAATCTTTCTGGCCTTTGGGGCCTCATTCAGTCCTGTAGACCTACTCCTTTTGGGGGAGGGGGACTCCTCTCGAGTCCGGCAGGGCCATCATTTCTCTTCTAGAGGCTTTTTCAAATTAGGGGCCTCCTCACGTCTTGGGGACCTCTTGCTCTGCGTTTTGATTCGAACTTCGCCCATCTTAATGGTGGTATCCTATCTCCTGGTGGGCTCCTCTTTTCTACCAAGTTCCTCCTCTACCAAATTATACACAACCTTTCTTATCTCAGTTGCCTTGTTATTTCCCGGCGACCTTTTTGGACATCTGCGAGCCTTCTTTTCCGCCTGGGAGCTATCTCTCTTGTCCAGTGGCGTTTCTCTCCAATTTTAGGGCCTCCTCGTTCATCATGGAGTCATATTTCCAACCTTGTGTCGTCCTCTTCTGAATTAGGTGCCTCCTGCCATGTCTCTGGATCATCCTTTTCTATTTTGGTGGAACTTTACTCGTTTTGGTGGCTATTTTTGCGTCTCCGAAACCTCATCTCATATCCACTGGCTTTCTTTTCCGTCTTAGGGCCTCCTCTCACTTTCTGGGGCATGCCTTCCCGCATTGAGGAATGAGGCCTCCGTGCCAATTTCTGGCACTCTCTTGATTTCTGGGGCCTCCTACACTCTCCTAGGTGACTCCTTTTAAAAATTATAGGACTCCTTTCACTTCTTGACGGCCTTCCCACCTGTGTTTCGAGCCTCATTAATCTCTTAGCAGGTTGCTTTTGCATTCTAGTCTTAAATCGTCTCTTCTGGGGTTCTAGTTTTCTAAAATCTGGACCTCATCTGGCCTGTCTCAGTGGCCTTCTCTCCATTCTATGGGGACCTTCTTGCCCATCCTGGGGCCCCTCTTGCGTCCGGATAAATATATCTTGTCATTATTTTATATTGTAGGATCGGGGCGGGGATGGCCGAGTGGTTAAGGTGTCGGGCTATGGGTACCAAAGGTCCCGGGTTCGACACTAGTGCCACTCAGGACATTTCCCAATCCCGCGGCCCACCGGCGAAACAGTGTGGGCGGCGCCATTAGCCGTGAATGTGCATAAAGTGTGTCGTGAACCAACCAATAAACAAACAAACAATATTGTAGGGTCCTTCTCTTCCATCTTTCGGGCCTCGTTTGCCAAATTAAGAATATCTTGCCACCCATCGGAAGCCTTCTCGTGTAACCCTGGGTGGCTTCTTGCCCGTCTTGGTGGCATTCTTCGTCCTGGGGGCTCCTGACAATCTCTGTTCTGTGTCTCTTATAGGAACCTGATCACATTTCCTGGGGGCCTCGTTGTCAGTCTTGGATCCTCCTTGACAGCATCATCTTCTGTCCCGTCGGGCCCCTTGCTCACCTTTTTGTCTTATGCATTTCCGGTTTTTCGTCTTGTGGGCCTCCTTTTCGTCCTGGGGCCTTCGTTTCGTCCATGGGGACTCCTTTTCGTTCTGGGGACCTCATTTTCGTCATGTTGGCCTCCTGTTCGTCCTGGATGCATCCTTTTCGTACCGGGGGCCTCTTTTTCTCCCTGGGGGCCTCCTTTTCGTCCTGGAGGGCCTCCTTTTCGTCCTGAAGGGCCTCCTTTTTGTTCTGGAGAGTCTCCTTTTCGTTCTGGAGGGCCTACTTTTCATCCTGGGACCTCCTTTTCGTGCTGAGGTCTCCTTTTCGTCATGGGGGCCCCCTTTTCGTCCTGGTGGCCTCCTTTTCGTCCTGGGAGCCTCCTTTTTGTTTTGGAGGGCCTCCTTTTCGTCCTGGAGGGCCTGCTTTTCGTCATGGGGCCTCCTTTTCGTCCTGAGGGCCTCCTAAAATTTCAGGGGGCGCCTCCAGTCTCATGGAAGGGGGAAATTGCCCCCGCCGCCCCCCGTTGGCGACGCCCCTGGCTGTGACGGGACCTTCGCTGCACCGCTACCTCGGTCATATGAGTGGACCTGTTCATGTCCGCGCACCACTGTCCGTGATTGACCCGCACATCACTGTGACATGCAATCTGTATAGTCCCAGTCAACGAAGAATGACACAATTATCCATGGTGTCCGAGACAAGTGAATGAATGGGAGGGGACAGTTTGAGCCAGCTGGGCGTAAGTGAAGACGAGTGAAAGTCTGTGAGCGGAGCGTAGAGGTTCGGCCCCGGAGCGGGAATGTAACCAAGTGGATAAATGTGGATATACGTGCGTATGAAAGGGGATGGGCGAGAGTGTAAGATGGTAGGATATGTAGGCTTTCTTTCTTCTCTGTCCATTGACTACACATATGAAATATATGACTTTAAAATACGCATGTTGCCATGAGTCACCTTCCTTCACGTCCGAGGAAGAGATGGGAAAACCACCTGGTCTCGGAAGAATGCGAATGGAACACAGATACGACACGACCAGTGCTAAATAACCACTCCTTTCCATGGGACATGAAGTATTGCGGAGATCTGTTGGGTTACACGTCACTCTGCGGATACACTGTACGAAGGAACAAATTGTGCATAATACCGTCTTCTTCCTTCTCTTCCCCTCTCTTGGTAAAGTATCGACATACCCTCCACCGAAATATGAATTCGATTTTCCTTTTTATCTCTCTCTTTCTCTATCTCTAGCTCGTGTCTCTAAATACATCCATGAGAAGTGGCAACGCAGTTGGGACGCCCAGGGCACAAACAAACTCAAACAAATCAAGCCTCACATACGTCCGTGAAGTTAGCGACTTATTCAGCGACGGATTCAGCGACGGATTCCGATTTCCTTCAAAACCGGTGTATAGGTCAAATATAGCACGCTGAGCACGAATATGACCTTCATTTGGCCGGCCAAGGTCAAATTCGAGGTCAAATTCAAGGTCAAAGGAAGGGGTACCGCATAACGTCCCGAATTTACCGCACGATTGTCTCTAAATTGGTACCAGATGATAGCCAGGCCTGATGTCTAGCGTCCGTGAAGGTGACCTGATCCATGACCTTTGACCTTGGGAGTCAAATTCAAGGTCAAAGGACGGGGTACCGCATAACGTCCCGAATTTACCGCACGATCGTCTCTAAATTAGTGTCAGATGATAGCCAGGCCTGATGTCTAGCATCCGTCAAGGTGACCTGACCAAAGATCTTTGACCTTCGGGGTCATATTCAGGGTCAAAGTACGGGGTACCGCATAACGTCCCAAATTTACCGCACGATCGTCTCTAAATTGGTGCCAGATGATAGCCAGGCCTGATGTCTAGCGTCCGTCAAGGTGACCTGACCCATGTCCTTTGACCTTTGGGGTCAAATTCAAGGCCAAAGGACGGGGTACCGCATAACGTCCCGAATTTACCGCACGATCGTCTCTACATTAATGCCAGATAATAGCCAGGCTTGATATCTAGCGTCCGTCAAGGTGACCTGACCCATGACCTTTGACCTTGGGGTCAAATTCAAGGTCAAAGGACGGGGTACCGCATAACGTCCCGAATTTACCGCACGATCGTCTCTAAATTGGTGCCAGATGATAGCCAGGCCTGATGTCTAGCGTCCGTCAAGGTGACCTGACCCATGACTTTTGACCTTGGAGGTCAAATTCAAGGTCAAAGGACGGGGTACCGCATAACGTCCCGAATTTACCGCACGATCGTCTCTAAATTTGTTCCAGATGATAGCCAGGCCTGATGTCTAGCGTCCATCAAGGTGACCTGACCCATGACCTTTGACCTTAGGGGTCAAATTTGTTAGCGACTTATTCAGCGACGGATTCAGCGACGGATTCAGATTTCCTTCAAAACCGGTGTATAGGTCAAATATAGCACGCTGAGCACGAATATGACCTTCATTTGGCCGGTCAAGGTCAAATTCGAGGTCAAATTAAAGGTCAAAGGAAGGGGTACCGCATAACGTCCCGAATTTACCGCACGATCGTCTCTAAATTGGTGTCAGATGATAGCCAGGCCTGATGTCTCGCGTCCGTCAAGGTGACCTGACCCATGACCTTTGACCTTGGGGGTCAAATTCAAGGTCAAAGGACGGGGTACCGCATAACGTCCCGAATTTACCGCACGATCGTCTCTAAATTCGTGCCAGATGATAGCCAGGCCTGATGTCTAGCGTCCGTCAAGGTGACCTGACCCATGACTTTTGACCTTGAAGGTCAAATTCAAGGTCAAAGGACGGGGTACCGCATAACGTCCCGAATTTACCGCACGATCGTCTCTAAATTGGTGCCAGACGATAGCCAGGCCTGATGTCTAGCGTCCGTGAAAGTGACCTGACCCATGTCCTTTGACCTTGGGGGTCAAATTCAAGGTCAAAGGTCATGGGTCAGGTCACCTTGACGGACGCAAGGCATCAGGCCTGGGGGTATAATTTGGAGGGAGACCCCGTCTTATGAATATGACCCAGGTCAAAGGTCATGGGTCAGGTCACCTTGACGGACGCTAGACATCAGGCCTGGCTATCATCTGGCACCAATTTAGAGACAATCGTGCGGTAAATTCGGGACGTTATGCGGTACCCCGTCCTTTGACCTTGAATTTGACCCCCAATGTCAAAGGTCATGGGTCAGGTCACCTTGACGGACGCAAGATATCAGGCCTGGCATCATCTGGCACCAATTTAGAGACAATCGTGCGGTAAATTCGGGACGTTATGCGGTACCCCGTCCTTTGACCTTGAATTTGACTCCCAAGGTCAAAGGTCATGGGTCAGGTCACCTTGACGGACGCTAGACATCAGGCCTGGCTATCATCTGGCACCAATTTAGAGACAATCGTGCGGTAAATTCGGGACGTTATGCGGTACCCCGTCTTTTGACCTTGAATATGACCCCCAATGTCAAAGGTCATGGGTCAGGTCACCTTGACGGACGCAAGACATCAGGCCTGGCATCATGTGGCACCAATTTAGAGACAATCGTGCGGTAAATTCGGGACGTTATGTGGTACCCCGTCCTTTGACCTTGAATTTGACTCCCAAGGTCAAAGGTCATGGGTCAGGTCACCTTGACGGACGCTAGACATCAGGCCTGGTTATCATCTGGCACCAATTTAGAGACAATCGTGCGGTAAATTCTGGACGTTATGCGTTACCCCTTCCTTTGACCTTGAGTTTGACCTCGAATTTGACCTTGACCGACCAAATGAAGGTCATATTCGTGCTCAGCGTGCTATATTTGACCTATACACCGGTTTTGAAGGAAATCTGAATCCGTCGCTGAATCCGTCGCTGAATAAGTCGCTAACTTCACGGACGTGCCTCACATAGGGTATTGGCCGTCGTCTTCCAGGAAGGTACGAGCCGAGGAGGTTGCGTTAGCACGACTGCGAATAAGACACACGTACGCAACACACAATCACCTGCCCAAAAATGAGACCAGACCAGTGTGCCCACGATGCAACTCGTCCCTGACAGTGCATCATATTCTGACATGTCATCTTTACGCACAGGACAGAGCCCAATACTGTGGGACCAACAGAACGCTCTCCGGCCTTATTGCAAATGACTCAGAATGCTTAGGAAATGTGTGTCGCTTCGTTGTAGATGCAGGCTTTCCAATACAATATCCTGGACAGTGAAGACGTCGTGCTAAACTGTACCATAAGTAGGTATAATATATGAGTAGGTAGTACACACTAGGGATGTCAATCCCGGGTCGGAATCCCGGGATCCCGGAATTGGTTCAATCCCGAATCCCGGGATTAAGAATCAGGTAATTCCGGGATGCCGCTGTTATTCAAAATGAACGTACTCAAGTCAATGACAGTTGTCAAATAGTTAAAAAATGAAATGGTATAAAAAGGTGGTAGTTACACGTGTGCTATAAATCCCTTACTTTGTGCTATAAATTTTTATATCATCGAAAAAGTGATATTAAAGCTCAACCTGGCCAAAACTAACTCACCTAATCCTGTGGGGCCATAACTGGGGGGCTCCGCCACCCAGACCCCCCGACATTGGCAAAAAACAAAATAGTGCGGGACCCGATAGCACGAAGTAAGTGAAATATAGGTAGACATAAAGTTATTCCCCTATAAAAAATCATGGAATAATAATATATCCTTCGTTTAAATAAACCACACTGCGCCCCCCCCCCTCTCGCCCAATTTGAAACAAGCTCACAAGGTCACGCTCTTCCCACGCTATTCCGAAGTCGCCGCAGTAAGCGTGAGAGCAGTGGAAATACACTTGACCTTGACAGCGCACGTTGCCAGGGGCGCAGCCACGATTTTCTCAAGGAGGGCAAGCTGATGTTGAAGGAAGGGCCAAACTTTTGCTCATGGGCAGTTCCAATGCAGAAAAGTAAAAACATCGGCCGCAAGGGAGGGACCAATGCCCCTTTGCCGCCCCCGGTCCCTGGCTGCGCCTCTGGTCGTTGCCGCCGCCGCCGCCGGGGATTTACCGCCGCCGGGGATCAGTTGCCGGAAAAGCATCGCCGTACTGGCACGCGTCGTGACCTGTTCGTAGAGCAGATTGCATTTGCAGATTGGCATAGGGTTTGATGGTGAACATTAACGTTTATTAGTTTGTTTTCGATCTTTTGAGAAGCAATGGTCAGATTACGTGCCGTTTAAAGGAAGTGCGGTGTGGGGACATTTTCTACGTGAGCGTGGAGGACAACCGCTAAATGTAAACGCTGCAACAAAGTTCTGAAGATAAATGGTGGTTCAACAAAAGGGCTGCATGTCCATTTGAAGGCGAATCAACCGTACCTATGCGCGGGTAGTTCAACTGGAAGTGCAAGCGCTCAGTGCTCAAGTGAGGACCGAGGACCAGCAGAGAAAAAAGAAAGACTATTGATAGCTACTTTCCAACATGTACGGAAGAAGGTTTGGATTCAAAATTGGCGAAGATGTGTGCCAGAGACGGCTTGCCATTCAGCGTGTTCTGCTCTTCCCCCGATCTCCGTGACCTTCTGGCAGCAAAGGGATGTTAAAACGTGCCAACCCACCACGACACCATTAAAAAACGGGTGATGGGACACTGCTCGGGTCAAAATGGAAGTGAAATCAGAAATGAAAGACACACTAACCGGTGGTTCCAGATTCTCACTTACCATAGATGAGTACACCTCGCTGCGGAACCGGCGTTACATGAGTATTAATGTGCACTGTGAGGAGCAAGTATGGGGCTTGGGCGTCATTCGGTGCCATGGTTCCATGCCAGCCGAAAAATGCGTCGAGCTTCTGAAAGAAAAGCTAGCCGAGTTCGGCTTGGATCTTCAGCACGTGATGGCAGTTACCAGTGACGGGGCATCCGTCATGGTCAAATTCGGCAAACAGCTGCCATGTGAGCATCAGCTGTGCTTGGCGCACGGTATCCACTTGGCTGTAGTCGACGTACTGTACACGGACATAGCACACCGCAGTGGTGGTGGTGACTCAGACGATAGCGCCGGCGAAGACGCGGAAGGGGAGTCGGACATCAGCGAGTTTTCCGAACTTCGAGGTTCCAAATTAGATGTGGTGAAAAAGGTACGAAAAATCGTACGATTGTTCAGGAAATCCCCAGTGAAAAATGAGAAACTACAAAAATACGTAGTTGAAGAGAAAGGAAAGGAAATGATGTTGATAATAGACTGCAAAACAAGATGGAACAGCCTGCATTCGATGCTCGAGCGTTTTGTCGTACTGACATCAGCCGTTCATAAACCTCTGATTGACATCGGAGAGAAAACCGTGAAAATGGTGGAAGAATGGGAAATGGATCTGATACAGGAGATGTTAAGATGCCTGAGCATACTAAAGCTAGGAGCTGAATCGGTGTGTCGACGTGAGTGTGGCTTGTTAGAAGCCGAGGCCGCTGTACGGTTCATGCTGACCTCACTCGCAGAAATCCAGTGATATGGCTCAAAGCTTTTCTGAAGCTTTGATTCGTCGGATCAAACAGCGACGGTCGAGTGCGGCGGCGGTGCTCCAATCGCTTCACACGTGCATGCGAGACACTGACGAAGATTTCAAGCATATCTTCCCCCGTGCAACAAAAAGGGAAGTCCAAGACTTCGTCACGTCAACCCTCGAAAGACTTGGTGAAGCATGCACAGAGCCGGAAGACCAAGCTCGCAATCACGGTTCTGACTCAGATGTGGATCAGCCACCTCCACCACCATCTCTACAGCAACAGCTGCAGATGGCGCTAGAGAAAGTCTCAAAGGGTACAGTGCCAGTCACACCGGAGGGTCTGGGGCAAAGCCAACTGTCGAAGGCTGTGAGGAAAGAGCTAGACACAATAACAATTTCTGGCCGTGGCAGGCTCACGGAAATGGTCTATCAGTGGCTCAAAACGATTGTCCCCACGAGCGTAGAGTCCGAGAGTGTTTTCTACTGTAGGACATGTGGTTTCCAAGGTCCGTTCACGTTTAAATGATGAAACAATCGATGCGCTTGTGTTCCTGAAGTGTGGTTATCGGTAATAAACGTTCTGTTCTAAGGACTCAATACTTATTTCAGCGTGATGCAGGATCCAGTTGGTATATTTGTATTTAAATTATGCTAAACGAGTAAACAAAATGATTTGCGGACGAAGTTTCGGAAGTTACAAACATTATTGTGCTTCAATATGATAAAGTTTTGTGACACTTTCAGTTGTTGTTATTGTGGTCAATATAGGTTTTGTATCTTACATTTTGCAGAACTAATTTAAGAATTGGAAGCTAACCAATGCAACAGAACGCCAACGCTCTTCAACCGCAGCATATATTAGAGGAAATGGTATCACTGCGACCTCCTATATATCTATTTTACATCTTTATTTTCAGCTGAACTGTAATCCCGGGATTGAAATTTTTTAATCCTGGGATTCCGGGATTGGCAAATCCCGGGATTTTGACATCCCTAGTACACACTAATGGGCGCTAAATGACCTACTGGTCGATGCGCCCAGAAACCCCAATTATCATCATCATCCTATCTCTATCTCAATCCCTCTCTCTCCCTCTCTCTAGATCTGTCTCTGGTTCTCTCTCTCTCTCTTTGTCTTTCTTTCTCACCCCTCCCCCTCTTGGTAAAACAGTTATAACACACCCTGCACCGAGATCTGAATTCGATTCTTCCCTGGGATGTTGATGCGTGATTACAATTTTGAAATCCCAAACCCCAGGTTGGTGTCATTAAGGAACACCCAGAGCGCTGACCACTACGTCATCAAATACACTAAATGCGATTAGGGATTGGATAGTGAAATAATTTTGTGTTCATCCATTGTTTAATGTAAAGCTAACCAACAAGACAAGACAGGAGGACTCGATTACCGACTGTGGCGGATAACGTCAGACGATTTATACATTTTAGCGAGGAGACAGTTTGCAAGCCTGCCCTTCCATGGGCGATGAATATCATGGGCACCAAACGTCAGTCACGAATAACCTCCGCCTCCTCTTCGGAGGAGACGGAGGATGGCTGATCCAAGACGGGAAATGACGAAATACTATTGGTTGAACTCCCGGAAAAGCGTGCCGGAAAGACTGGACAATTCACAGGGCAGCTGGATAACTTGAGTAATTGTGGGCTGCAAATCCCTCCGACCTGGTGATCCAAGAGCGCGGAAGAGCATCCCGAGGGAGGTCAGACCCGACGGGGCCGATGGGTAAGCTCGCAGGCAGCGGCGCCAAATTTTGGTTCGTGATCAAACGTGCGCATAGCTTTAGGTAGCATAGTCAAAAACGGCCAAGATGGTTTCCTACCCCGTCTCAGTTGATCACGCAAGTCTGGGCCTCTTGATTGTATCACAGGCGGGGAAGATGACGTTTGGCGTTCCGTAAGTCCCCAAGGATAGGACAGGCAGGGGATTGTGTGGGTCTCCCTAAATGACCCTGGGCAGGATAGGTTAGAAAGACGATTGGAGGAACACACTTACCAATTCGTGGCCCAGGACCACCTGTGGGGGTTTCTGCCGATCGCACGTTTCACCGTGCAAACCCCGTCAGGGCATCGACTGACTTAAGGTTAGGTATGCCGGCCATTAATACCCAAGCCCAGACATAAGACCCAAACAGAAACTAACGGAATGTCGCAGCCCAGTGTTTTCGAACCTTGAAGGCGGTAACGTAAATAATAGTTTGCCATACACAACAAACAGTGTCGCGTCAGCCGGTCATAGCTGTGAACCTAAGCACGGGTAATTCATATTTAACTTTGGGCTAGGAAGCCCTAAGCAACGATCTGAAAGTAAGACTCGCTGAATGTTCACATGCCACTGGAGGGAAAGAAATCGCGGGCCAAACACGTGCATTTTGCATTAATTGAGCGAACGTTCGGAATGAAAGGGAATGAATGTAAGTTGCATGACTTACATTCGTGGGATCCCAGAATATAAGGGTGCCCAGAAGTTGGACGACGGCCGGTGACGGGCGAATTTCAACTCCTATGTCGACCCATAACCCATATGTCCCCTCTCTCCAACCACGCGGTTTCCTTAGCCTTCCCTAGCGCCACCACCAAGCTAGGTTGACTCGCGAATGGAAGTGGTGACCGTGAGAGACTTGGCGTTGCTAAATAAATTCGTAAAGGATGAACGAGGACGGGGCGACGACACGACAGACAAGACGACTCCAGGCCGACTACAAGACATGAAAACACCAAGACACAGCGACTGCAAAACCGAAGACAATCAAGACGGGCTGCCTACAAGAAAGGAGAAAGGAGACGATCACACACCTCTCCCCTGTCAGTCACCAGTCAACCCCCTTCCAGACGAAAACGAACGAAAAAGCAAACAATCCTCCCGCATTTAATTCCCCACCCCTCCAAGACACCCCCCCCCCCCACCTCGCATCCCATCCCCGCACCGACCCCGCGCTCCCGACCTCCCCACCCTACAGAATATGAGTGACGCTTGGTGATCATTTTGAGCCAAAATTGTAGAATCATTAGGGAAGACCTTCCCAAATTTCGTGTTTTGTTGGCAATATAGCGTTCGTCTAAGTGCACGAAAAATCCAATTCAGCCACAACGTTTACCCAGAAAACGACACATTGCACAAACCTCAGTCATGGGCAGCAATGACTGCCCCCACTGATGTCTGATGGAGTTCATGGGAGAAGCCGCGGGCAATTAGAAATTGGTAGCATCGTGTATGATTTTGCAGGGAAGCTGAGAGACACCGGATCAGGTGCGGAGGCGACTCTGAACGATGCTGACAACCTCATCCTGGACGTAATTGGTAATCAGAGACGGATCCACGGGGCCAAAGGGCTATGCCCCCTCGCTCCCTTTATGCAGGTTTTGACAAGATAGTTAAACTAAAATGGCGTGCTCTCCAGTCATCGAAGAATATATTACTTGTTGAATATTGTCTTCGACAGACCGGACGAATGTTAGCCAGGCAAATATAAGGTTTTCGAAATCGGATACTCTTTGAGGGGTGGAAGTTCCCCCTCCCGGCCAGGCATCTGTAGCCGCCCCTTTCCAGGGGCGCAGCATTTAGTATTTTTGGTATTTTCTGTTGTCGTTTGCCTACACAGTCATATTCAACTTATGACTGTATCCTGAATGGTTTCCTAATGTAAAATGTTTCAATGTGCAGCTAAGCGCTGTATTGAGACGACGTCATGATACGACTTTGACCCGCCTTGGCTCCAGTACAGTGGCAGACTGGAAACAAGTTGTTGACACAACGTTAACAATTCACGTATGCGAAGATACCTACATAAGTTTCCACCATCTTCAACGATTCTGGAGATACCCCAGTCGTAAGTATGATAGGAGACAGAATGCTATGCCAATGTTCGTAGTATTATAGATAAATATTTAGTTCATTATGATTCGACCTTTAATGACCTTCGCCCTCAGGCAGAAAAGTGCTGCTGGAATCCACCAATGCTCCCGGCGCAAGGCGGAGTTTCCAGATCCCGTTATGTTCCGTGAATGAAGAATATTGGCAACTCTTCGTACCTTGGTCGATGAAGTGATATGCTGTGATGATGCCAGCGCGGTAGATAACGGTACCAGCACTAGCTACGGCGACACGGGCTCCGGCAATAGCGGCACTGGCGGCACCAGTGACAGAGCCCATGACAACAACAGCGACAACACCCACGGGATCGACGCCACCGCCACCACCGCCGCTACCGCCACCACCGCCACCAGCGCCACCACCGCCGTTACCACCACCACCGCCGCCACCGCCGCCACCGCCGCCACGGCTAAGGCAGCCGGTTCAGAGCCGCCGACAAAAAGAGTCTGCCTCGGCCGCAGTAGGTCGTCTAATATGAAAGCCATCATGGAGAAGCCGGAGGAGTTGTCGAAGCGGAGCGAGCCGATGTTCTCGGCATCCTCCGGATAAAATGCCATAAGGCCAACCTGCGTATTTTGGAGGCAGCGACAGCCGCAATCGGTGCAGGGGACGCTAACGCCTGTCAGCTGGCGGCGGTTGTGGTCGCTGGCATAAATATCAGCATTAACCGAGTGTAAGAGGCATTCGTTGTATGTATCTGTTTTCTCTGTGGAATGTTTATTTGTAGGTGTATGTTTCTGGAGGTGTGTTATGCATTTTCCTGTCGTATATATTCTTGTTTCATTGTTGATCGGTGTGCACGCTTGCTTTGAACCAGGTCAGGTTTCATGCCACGTTATATTTCTTGGCGTGTCTCATAAGAATGATACAAACATCATTTAAACATCCAATAACTGCTAAACCAAGAAACTAAAACAACCAAATACCATTTAAAACCAGCCGACCAACTAGAAACAACTGGCTACTGCTGGTCGGCAAAGTTGCGGATAATTTGTTGTCGCCGACGTACCACGGCCCTGCGCTGTGCGGCCTCGGCGGCGCGTCCATGTGCTGGCACTGCGACTTCCGGGGGTCCCATGGCCTCTGGCTCCTGGATGTCCTGCACCACATCTCCGCCTTCTGCCAGCCAGACACCGTCGTCTCCGCGCATGGTGCACAAGTTGTGCACAATGAAATACGCACTGAAGCCACACAGAATGATGGTCAGAGGTGCTGTGCCGCCCAGGGGTGTCGCAGAATGATGGTCAGAGGTGCTGCGCCACCCAAGGGTGTCGCAGAATGATGGTCAGAGGTGCTGTGCCGCCCAAGGGTGTCGCAGAATGATGGTCAGAGGTGCTGTGCTACCCAAGGGTGTCGCAGAATAATGGTCAGAGGTGCTGCGCCATCCACGGGTGTCGCAGAATAATGGTCAGAGGTGCTGCGCCACCCACGGGTGTCGCAGAATGATGGTCAGAGGTGCTGCGCCATCCACGGGTGTCGCAGAATGATGGTCAGTGGTGCTGCGCCAGCCACGGGTGTCGCAGAATGATGGTCAGAGGTGCTGCGCTAGCCACGGGTGTCGCAGAATGATGGTCAGAGGTGCTGCGCTAGCCACGGGTGTCGCATAATGATGGTCAGAGGTGCTGCGCCACCCACGGGTGTCGCCACCGCTGGGCTCCGGATCTCACCTCGACCTGGTCTTGGGTTCGCCTGTAATGTTTTTGTAGGTGAGCAATAGGCACGATGGCAATCGTGAGTGTTCTCATGATTTACGGTGGATGCAAGACAGGTCACACGCAAACAGATATGTAGCTTTGCATGCTTTTGAGAGAACAATAAACCACACGATGGATTCACCCCCCCCGCCATAGTTTCCATATTTGTCATGGGACCCTATGTGATGTATTCCCGATCCAATTGTGCCCACCCATTGCCTTCATGTATTATACCATCCCAAGTTGAGCTCATTTTTTTGCGGCACCAGGTATACTACAGACCGTGTACTTACAACACAACAGCCACCGAGTCCTCGATGCGCTTCAGTCGGACCTGTTTGCTATCGAGACACCGAAATCTTATCTTTAGCAGGCCGAAGCTGTTTTCGACCATAACAAAGGTCTTGCAGTGTGCTGCATTGTATCTAAAATGGTTAAGGATGATGAAGATAAAACAAATATACACACACATGCACATACACGCACACACACACAAACACACACACAGACTCACACACACACGCACACAAACACACACACACACACACACACACACACACACACACACACACACACACACACACACACACACACACACACACACACACACACCACCTATATATATATATATATATATATATATATATATATATATATGTGTGTGTGTGTGTGTGTGTGTGTATATATGTATGTATGTGTAATCGTGTTTTCATTCCGTTTGGTTCTTCCTTCGTAGCCCCTGAATTGTACGGCGACCCGCCCCTGAATCCGCTCACATAGTTGGAGTTATATATTCTCCTGGTGGGTCTGAGTCACACCACCTTTGCCTTGGCCTAACAAACTTCTTGCTCTCTAAGCACGAAACCTGGTTGGTGGGGGCATGCACCAGATTGCTAGTACCCATTGCTTTCATGCAGTCGGCATCACCAATGATTTTCTGACTTATCCACCCACATCCGCTTCTCGTTCAGGGAACCCGAAATTTGCGCTCCTTTGTAGCCGACACAATGCCGACTTGTCTTGATGCCGTCACAATAGACAGAAAAGCATCAGACGCACAATCATCGCCACTTTTCCACTTCTCCATCACCTGACCGGCGTCGGCGAGTATATCTGGATGTGCCAGGGGGTCAAGAGCCAGCGTGTGCAGGGGTAGGCGCTGTCCCCGACCACAACACCGCCCGGCACCGGCCCACCATTAGCGAACCTGGGAAGGCATTGGATAATGTGTTCTGCCATCCCAGTAAACATGCCGATGTCGGGCCGCCACCGTCATGTGTCGGGGAGACCTCAGCATCTTGTAAGCGACATGCCGACATCAGGTCCCTTTCGGTCCGACATCAGCAAACTGATCTGGATTATCAACATATGTTGAATTGAGTTCGGCCTATAAATAGCGGCTATCCAAGCATCTGGTTAGTGTCGGCATATTCACTGTACACGACGAAGAGTCGACAATTTCGCAACATGAAATAAAATATGAATGCTTTCGTGCACGGGCGTTTAGTTCCGAACATTATTCGGTGGCACAATATATGTTGGCAATGTGTGGCGGCTCCACAATTATTGGCGGGGGCACAAGTAAAGTCCCATATTAACACGCTCCCTGGAGGGGGGGGGGGAATCCTCCCACCCCACAGGGTTTTCGTAGATAACTCCATATTTTACCGGTCGATGTACGCCATTGTTCGTGCACCTGGTTATAAATGACCGGCGCGTTGTTTAAGGTAAGAAAAACGAAAGTCGACCAATTTTTTTTTCGAGTTAGGGGTCGTTAAAATAGAATAAATTCAGCGCCAGACCACAAATATCGGCGCTGATGCGCTTCCCGTATATTGGCAAACATGAAGTGTTCTTGGCAACATTCGCGACTTGTTTGATGTAAATTGTTATGCTATATTGTTTCAAAGTCATGTCATATCACCGAGGTCAAGTCAGGTCGAGTTCTTAACAGGTTAATGCACGCCCTAGAGGAGGAGGGCAAAATCCGCCCACCCTTCCGATTTTTCGTATATAACTTAATATTGTACCGGCCGATATAGGCCGTATTTTTGTGTACCTGCTTAGAAATGACCGGCACATTGTTCAAAGCAAGAGAAATGAAAACAGCTGGAAAGTTTTGAAGTTAGCGGCCGTAAAAGTAAACAAATTTCGCAGCGCCAGACGAAAAAAATTGGCGCTGATGCGCTTCCCGTATATTGGCAAAAGGGAAGTGTTGTTGACAACACTAGCGACTTGTTTGATGCATATTATTATGCACTATGATTAAAAGGTCATATTAGGTCGCCGAGGTCAAGTCACGTCAAGATCATGACAGGCTAATGAAACCAAACTTGGTGAAGTGGAATGTTGTCATAAATGCGAATGACTGTCATGCGATTGATGTCACTTTGTATGTTATTCCCTACACATCCGGAAATCTACTATTTGTCAATGTGTGCCTAAGCGTTTCCATACTTTATTCATGTATTTCACTTCTTCCTTTGCGAAGCCAATGGTGCCGAGCCGCCCAACGGAGCAGTCTGGTGGGCAGCCCGGTTCCGGTTACTGGAGCAGGTAATGACCGGCTAAAGTGCTCCTAAGTAGGTGACCTGAGGTCAAATGGCAGATCTGGCATCTGCATTGCTTCATTAATAATGTCAAAAACATCATTAATGCCAATATTGGAGCATTTAAACACAATCACAGCGATCCATAACAATGAAAAGCGAAGCCACGCAAAACCGGAAAAGTTTGCTATTTTGACCCCATTTGAACTTGAAGATATTAGCCTACGGTCATGAAATTTGCACACAAAGGAGATCACTATTGTGCCCACCCACCCAACTTATTTTATTGCTCTAGCCTTAATAGGAGCTGAGATCTTAAGGGTAGGGGCGGAATCCGCCCCTCCAGTGCGCGTATTTTTCTGAGGCCCTCCAGGGTACATGCTAAAAGCTGAAAATATTTTGGTGGCAAGACCAATATTAAGGGGACGCTTGCCCCATGAAAAGTATATAGAACAACACCTCTACTTTCTTGGGTACGATATCATCATGTTTCTTTCCCTCATCACCAAGGTCTCATCTCCTCCCAAAAAAAACATCACTAAGTCGATTGAACTCCTTTGTAGGCACCAATACACCGTACACCTGTGACGGAGGTTTGCAACTCATCGGTCCATCATGCCGGATGTGTGGAGCACTTGCGCATCATGTGTGCGGCCCGACCCGGCCAGAAACTGCCACCGTGACCCAGCCACCGCTGTGACGTTCACCGACGTCCTGCCCTTCCGGCTCATGTAAGTATCTTCACGCCTCTTCGGTACCGCTACATTGATGTGCTTATCGTCGGTTGTGCCTGATCAGCACGGACCACAGGTGTTGATTTATTAAAATTATTGGGAGTGGGGTGGGGGTGGGGGAGCGACACAATACATGCAAGCAGTGGGCGAACGTAAATAGATTGGGGGCGTACAATCCATAGTGTTCCATGATAAAGATTGAAATTATTGTGGGGGGGGGGGGGCAAAGAAAACTTTGAGGGGGCACTTCTTCCTTAAAAGCATATATAACAACACCGCTGGCACAGATTATGCATAAAATGCAGCAGTGCAAACTCACACACCTGATATGTCAATACCGCATCGAGTGTAGGCGATATCGTATGGCAGGGACAAATGTACAATGAACACCAGGGCAAGCAACTGCAATGCCAAAAATCCACCAGACATCATCGTTCGGACCGTGGGTAAAATGGAAATGAGATCCACACCTTTCAGACGCTTCAGCATTACACCTCATGTGTTGCATGTATTGGCGTTGCAGTGGGATGAGGTGGATTTAGGCCCTTTTTAATCTAAATGGATTAAATGCCATAGTCCCAATGTTAAATATTCAGGTAAAGTGGATGGACGCGGATTTGGCTTTCTCCATGTCACTTGCTGATGCAGGAACACTGGCAAGGAGGTAGCGCTGAAACAATTAGTGTTTTGTTCACACATGCTAAAATACTTATTATTTTGTGACCAACCAAAAAGCAACGCTTAATTATGACTCCTTGTGCGTACCTACCTACCGTACCCACTTGGCATTCCTGCCACCTGATAGAACTCCAGTTGGAGTCTGGCCAAGTCTCCATGGTGTGTTGGCCATCTAATCACCTTGTTGAACACCTCATTGATGGCTCTTACGACACTGCGCACAATGCTGCACAATGCGGCACACACTCGCAGGAGATGGTCCATGACCATCTCCTAAGAGGCGGTAGACGCTGCCAGTGGCCATGAACCTAGTCGGGGCGGAAAACTGAGATCATTAGAGTGCATGTGCGGATGCAAGGGGGAGGACACTGGGGGCATGTGCCCTCCGCCAATGGCAAAGTGGTGCCCCTCCGGCCGGGAAAAGGCGCCCATCTGGGAAGACTCGAGTGCACACCCTCGAATTGTCAGCCAGAGGCGCCACTTCGCACATGTGTCCCCCTCCCCCATGACAAATCCTTGATCGGCCTCTGAGAGGAAAATAGATCGGAAGTGGAAATATTCATGCATTCGAGACTATCTCTGGTTGGTTGGTTGGTTATTTGAGTTTTAGGGCGCATCGACCAGGTTTGGTCATTTAGCGCCCAAAGACTATCTCTGAAACTATTGAGCTTGATCGCAATAGTATAATAACGCTACTTCATAATAGCACCTGCGCCGAATGCTCACCGTAGTGATATTTTCAGTTGCGTTTCGGCGTCAATAGCATGACTCCGCGTAGTGGCCGGAACTAGTTCTCGGGGCTCTCCAAGCATGTGGGCGAACGTTTCCGCATTGACCCGGAATCTTTGCCTGCAAAGAAGCGAATATTGGTTCATTGCTATCCAGAATAGCAGCCTTATATATGCATATTGTAAGATGTAGATGAAGTTCTAATTCATTTTGGCTCATGGCTCATGTGTGGAGGTCACTGGATGTTGGGCGAATGGGAAAACGTGCACACTCCCTCCCTGGATTATCTGCCTGTTGATGTATATGCTTCATCATCCCCAATCCAGGAGCGGATACAGGGGTCACTGGGGGCATGTGCCCCCAATGTAAAGTTGCGCTCCTTCGGCTGGGAGTAGCGCTCCTCCAGGAAGGCTGCAACCTGATTTTTATTTTTTTAAAGCCAGAGGCGGCCCTCCAGAGACCAAGTGCTCTATAGCAGTTCATGGATCCGCACAGGCCTCATTCACTTGATGTCTTTGGACCTGCACCCCCTAGATTGGCGAGATATTGCCATTCATGTACATTTTCGTTAAAAGACGTCTTCCGCTGAGCAACATGACGGTCCTACCGTATAATTTTAGTTTTAGTAGTTTTAAAGTTTCACTGATTCTAAGGTGGTTAGTCTCTTTACTCTTTGGATCCGTCCCTGACATGGATGGAGGATGTACCTATTGTATGAAATTGTAATGGAGAGCAAAAGATGACAAAGCTGCCATTAAGAAAAGGTACTGAACACAGCGACGGACCCACTACCCACCCCATCACAACCCACGAAGTGCCCAAAACATCACCGGATTCGGACCACGATTTCATCCTAGCTGCCCCATTCCCCAATCATTATTTTGCTTGCCAACTTGTAGTGATGAAATCTTCCGCCACTGCCTGGAGAATCCCCACGCCCCCCCCCCGTCCGCCTCGTCATGGGCGGATACAGGAATTTCCATAAGGCAATTTTCTGGAAGGGTGTGCAATTTCTGTGGAAGGCTTCTTTGCTAAAGCACCTGGAGGGGTACCTCCGCCGGAAACCTCCGAGGGGCGCATATGGCTGAACAATTTGTTGGGGAGAGGAGGGGGGCTGTATTCGAGCCTTTGCAGAGTGGGTCCTTTGCCCGGCCGGAGGAGAACCACCTTCCATGTTGGGGCACTGGAGGAATGTACACCAATGCCCCTGTGTCCGGCCGTACCCGTAATATCTACTATGTTATCCGCGGCCTTACCCTACGTCGATAGTTAATTTTTTAGCTCCTAAATAATTCAACTGTATCGATCCACCTGTGTTCCGATGACAGACAAGTCAAAACAATACGGATTTTACATCACGACCGAATTCGCGCCAAAAAGCGAGGCTGCGCACGCTGGCGGATCCAGGGAGGTGGGGACTTTCCTGCCATGTTCCCCCCACCCGAAGTACCTTAAGGATGGGGGGCATCATGTCTTTCCCCAAAAAAACCTAACGGAAGTAAACTAAATTAAAATACGGTAACTTTGGCCGAGGTTAAAAAATAGCGCTCCGAGTGAGAGAATCTCCAATTTTAAGATATTTTTCATAATCGTTCGGAAGCCCAATATGGTAGCATAGTAGATTCTGACGCATATCGAGGGTTATATGCTGTTAAAGGTCTGCTAACAGGAAGAGTTGACAAATTCAGCAGTTTCATTATTCCTTAGTCAAATAGCTTCATGAATTTAGTTTAGCCAGTAACGGGCAAGCAAACCCAGTGAGCCAGATTTCGAAAGCGAAATTTGAACAGTGTTATGTGAGTGTGTCCAGTGGAGCCTAGTTGAGCAGCATATTGCGTATCTTGGTGTTGTGGGTCATTAAGATGAAGAGACAGGATACATTGGCTGATTTGCTTTCTCAAGGTATTTAGATCCTGAATACGAATTAACTGGTAGATTCGCAGGTGAGGGAGATTCGGGTGTCAAGACCAGGCTATCAAACTTTAAGGGTTTTATTAACACTCGCACGTCCGGCGGTCCGCGCAACTTCGCATGTCCGGGGGAGGGGTGCACATGTCTGCCCAATAAGATCTCTGGAACTATGCTAGCTAGCGACAAACGATAAACGGCGTTGGATAGCTGGTGATGGGCTCTATCGAAAGTGTTTCGGTTATTGTTTTCGCTCAGGTCAACATTCAGGTCACTGGGCCATTATAGATCAAATTCGGCCAGATCAGGTGGGACTCAGATATTGACACATATCTCAGGACCTGCAACAGATAGAAACAAATGGCGAACGCTATTCGACAGTCCTTGAAATTCGCTACCGACAATAGGCGGTGTAATTTAAGGTCAGGTTAACCAGAACTCAGGTCAAGGTCATGAAGTCATGACCTCAGGTCAAGGCCTAAGGCGGTCATGTAAGGTATCAATCATCACGTCTTGACGATACAAGCACAATGACGGTAATGTCAGCCTTCTAGCTCAGTGCAGTGCGATGTAATGCTCATAAATGTGTAGTGATCTAAGGTGACCTCAGAGACCTTGGTGAGGTCACTGAGCAAAAATGTCAGCGGTAGCATTGAGCATAGCTTTCATCTACATGTCACATCCGTTGTGATATCATTCCGAGCGCAAATATGTAACTAGGAAACGTTTGTATATTTTACCATAGCCCTCTAATGGGGAAGCCATGGCAGCGACCTGGCCTAAGGTCAATGCTACGAAAAAACCGATATACATATTATGGTCCCTGATGAGATCCTGACATGCTACAAGTTTGAAATCAATCGCCGAATTATTGTGGAAGTCATGCCACCTAGAACTCCGAGTGTAGTTGGGTCACTTCGCCTGACCTGGTGACCTGACCTGAGAGACCCAGGATTAAAAATGTATGAGGATATGCGGAAAAGACCAATAAACAGCTATGCGAGGTTTGACCTTGCTAACCCTATTAGTTTGGCGGCAAATGAGGAAAAACCGGAGGGGGGCAGATATCTGCCCCCCCCCGGACGAGCGCGGGTTAAAATTTAAGGTAGGTATCTATGAGACAAGCTTTTCACATATACCCTCATGAAGCAAACAAATTTGTTCCGCTTGGCTAGGTTGGGATAGGTTAGACTTCTGTTTTATGTTGGAAAAAAGTAATACAAACATTTTTTAAGGATATTTTTTTCTTAATGATCCTTCAAAAGTTGGTCAGGCTAGATTAGGGCAGGTTAGGTTTTTAAAGTTGAATATTTTCATGCAATAATTTGTTTGAAAATTTACCTTTTTTAAAAACAATTTGGTTTCTTACATGGAAGGTTAGGCTAGGTTAGGTTAAATTAGGCTACATTTTTTGTTACTTTGAACATCACTTAATGCTGTCTTACCCAAACTCCAAGTCCATTTTTGGTGTTGCTTTGCCTCCCAACTGGAAAGTGTGCACTTGCAGAGGGATTGCGGGGTTGCATCATGTTGACAACATTTATAAGCACGGCATCAGAAAAAGAAATCCCGAGAACCCAAAAATTACCTCACACTGCAAGCTTACCACTATGGTGATACTACTGTACACATGAATAGTAATTTGGATGATGATGCTCAACAATGAAATACTCTGATAATAGGTTAGTCTTTTCTTTGAAGTCTGTTGGATGAAAAGTGTATTGACCTGTGGCATAAAGACATAAGACATAAAGACAGTCATTGTAACAGCAATTTAGTCATTGTAACAGCAATTTTGCCTAGGGCTAGAACCTCCCCTGAGTGGAGCTCTAGGGCACTGGCAGCTAACGCCAGGGTAGGAAAGCTCTGCCATGAGCTAGGTTTTACATTTGTAGACGAGTGGAGCAGGTTTTATGCATCGTGGGACCTCTATCAGAGGGATGGCTTGCACTTTTCTGAGAAGGGGGTCCATGTGCTAGGCAAAATATACGAGCATGTCCTTCAGGGAAACTACGAAATGGGGTGGGGAGGGATGAAATTGCATTTCCACCTCAGGAATATTCCAATAGTGTCAGCCAAGGCAATAGAACGTCAAAGTCTGCAAATAGGGACAGCAGCAACTCAAGGGGACAGAGTTATAGTTCATCTAGTGATAAAAGAACTCCTGAATATGAAAAAGCCAAAGGTGGTTATGGAGCATTTGTTAAGTGTATGATGTTTAATGCTTAGAGTATCCGTTCCAAATTTGATGAGTTCAAGTGTTATGTTGCTGAGGAGGAACCAGATTTTGTTTGCATTACGGAGGCATGGGTCAGTGAAGGGTATTTTGGAGATAACTTACAGGACTATGAGATCCAGGGATACAATATGTTTTCGTGCAATAGGGGTCCAGCAATGAAAGGGGGTGGTGTAATGCTCTATATGAATAGCTTACTCAGTTCTCAAAAAGTAGCAGGTGGGGATAAAAATGTGTCTGTGCAGTCCATTTGGCTCGATGTCACTGTGGGAAAGGGCAACAGCAATACTCTTAGGATAGGAGCTTTCTACCGATCAGGAACCCTGCCACATTCTCAGCAACTGGAGCTTGACAAGGTGATTTGTGAGTAAATCAGTAGAAACTGTAAGAGGAAGTGCCTTATTCTCGGTGACTTTATTCTAAAAGGTTATGAAAATGCTGGTGTTGGCTCCCCATCATGCAAAATGTTTAGGAAATGCCTTGAAGAGGACCTGTTCTTACACCAGTTTGTATCGGAACCCACCAGGCATGGTTCATTCTTGGACCTTGTATTCTCGGATTTAAGTGACTTGGTTCAAGACTTGACTGTAGTCGAAACTCTGGGAAAAAATGACCATAACATAGTTAGATTCAAGGCACATGTAGGGGAAATTATCCAGGATAATTTGGTAAAGGTTCCAAATTTCAACAGAGCAGACTTTGACGGCATGAGAGCGGCTTTACGTGCCATCAGATGGGAAGAAGAATTCTCCAATTTAAATGCCTGTGAAATGTGGGAAAGGTTCAAATCTTACTTGAAGGAAACTCAGATTAGACATGTCCCCCAAAAGCAAAGACGCAAAAGAAGGGTAGGAAAGCCAGCATGGCTTACACCAGACGTGATAAAAGTAATTAAGGCTAAGAAAACTGCATTTAGAGTTTTTAAAGAAGCCTCAAATGTCGTTAATCAGAAGGCGTATCGAAAAGCTAGAGACACTGTGAAGCAAAAAACCAGAGCAGCAAAGCGAGCAAAAGAACTGTATTTAGCTAGAAACTGTAATGGGGACAGTAAAAAGTTCTTTAATTTCTACAAGCTGAGTAAAGTTTCTAGCACAATTGGTCCACTGGAAGTAAACGGGACTACATTGGGTAAGGATAGTGAGATGGTTGAGGAGCTGAGCAAGCAGTTCAAATCAGTGTTTAGATTGGAAGATATGACCAATCTGCCGACCGTACACCATAGTTCAGTGACATGGGATCTGACAAATGATGTTGATTTCATTGATAGTGATGTTGTTTACAATCATATCAGGAAAATAAAGCCAAACAAGGCAGCAGGACCTGATGAAATTTATGCTAGGATGTTGTGGGAAACTGAAAAGGAACTGGCATTTCCACTTAGTATAATATTTTGTAGATCAGTTTCACATAATGAAATTCCAACCGATTGGGAAAGGGCAAATGTAGTTCTTATTTTCAAGAAAGGAGAAAGAGGGAAAGTTGTAAACTATAGGCCAATAAGTCTCACATCCCTAGTCTGCAAGGTACTCCAATCAATTATCAAGGATATAATAGTTAGTTATCTGGAAGGTAGCAGATTGATTCAAGATACTCAACATGGGTTTAGAAAAGGACGATCGTGTCTCACAAACTTCTTGGACTTTTTGAATTTCGCCACAGAACAATTTGATCAGGGAAATCCGGTTGATGTAGCATATCTTGACTTTAGTAAGGCCTTTGACAAGGTACCCCATAAACGGTTAATGATACAGCTTCAGTCCCATGGTATTGCAGGTAGCATCTTAAAATGGATAGAGTTGTGGCTTTCAGATAGACAGCAAAGAGTGATGCTAAATGGTACAAAGTCATCATGGCAAAATGTTCTTAGTGGAGTCCCCCAGGGGTCAGTACTAGGGCCATTACTGTTCATTATATTTGTAAATAACATTGAAAGTGGTCTAAGCATTAAAGTTTTGAAATTTGCGGAT
This sequence comes from Imbricaverruca yamaguchii, assembly GCA_034440575.1. NCBI lineage: Eukaryota > Metazoa > Arthropoda > Thecostraca > Neoverrucidae > Imbricaverruca > Imbricaverruca yamaguchii. Next base: position 94,723 of record JAOTOL010001383.1, read on the forward strand.
GATTTGAAGGTCTTTAGGGCAATAACAGGTCAGGATGAGCATATCTCGCTGCAAAAAGACTTAGAGGAACTTGTGAAGTGGTCCGAAGAATGGCAAATTTAATTTAATTTTGATAAGTGCAAAATCATGCATGTAGGTAAGCAGCATATGAAGGCTCCATACTTGATGGGTGGCCAAGTGCTATCAGTGACTCAAAAGGAGAAGGATTTAGGTGTTATTCTAAACACAAAACTGGGGGCATCAGAACAGACCAAGGAAGCCAGGAAGAAGGCACCGAGAATGCTCGGGGCAATAAATAGGAATGTATCGTACAGAAGTGAGGAAGTGATCAGGAAGCTTTACTGTGCATACGTCAGGCCACATTTGGAATACTGCATCCAAGCTTGGTCTCCTAGCTATGAAAAAGATTGTTGGCTTTTAGAGAGAGTACAAAAGAGGGCTACAAAAATGGTTAATGGCATAAGCAACCTGGCATATGAGGAAAGACTGAAGAAATTGAATATGTTTTCACTTAGATATAGAAGGCTGAGAGGAGATCTCATCGAGGTCTTTCAATTTGTAATGGTCTGGAGAGGGGATACCTTGGGGAAATGTTTCAATTTAACCGAAATGATGCAATTAGAGGTCATAAATTCAAAATTAAAGTTAACCACAGCAGAACAAGGTTAGGGCAAACTTTCTTCACCAACAGGGTAGTGGAACACTGGAACCAGCTGCCAGAGAACATCGTCAGTAGCAGCACATTGAACATCTTTAAAAACAGCATAGACAATCATTATAAGAATAGAGGGCTTGCTTTTCAGTATTACAGGAAGGGCTGATTGACAGATTTGGTGGGAAACTGGTTCAGTGTACAGAGTGCAACCAAGAAGGGCCCTTGTGGTTCATAGTTGCACTAATCTTTTATGTCTTTATGTCTAAAGACATAAAATATTAGTGCAGCTATGAGCTACAAGTGCCCTTCTTGGTTGCACTCTGTACACTGAAGTGCATCACCTTTTGAACTGAAGCTTCATCACCTTTTGTTCTGAAAAGTTTGAACTCCGATAACACCAGACAAGCTTTGCCTATTACTTAGTACCTTCCTAGAGTCTTGTGATTATTTCAATACGTTTGAGTATTATTGCACTTTAGTGTATTCACAAGACTACTTTTACACATTTTACTTCCATGAAGCAAGCATATAGGGTTAGGTTTGGTTCAGCCTGATTAGATTAGGTTACGTTAGTTTTTTTCTTTTTAGGCTAAGCAAATTATCAAAAACTTTTTAAAATATATTTTTCAAATAAATATGTTCTCTGAACGACCAGATTAGGTTAGGCTAGGCTTTAGCCCATTTTTATTTGCTTTTTGAGATGGAAACAAAAAATACTTTCATCAAATTCTGACATGGAAGTTTAGGTAGTAAATTCATGCTTGAAGGCGATTTGTGAATCCTTGGAATATACCTTTCCAATGCAATGTTTAAGAAGGTGACTAACACCAATTAGGACCACTCATTTTCTGTGCAATTGTTTACTCTTCAGTTTGTGAGCAAAATAACACCAAAAAGTGGCTTGAGTTTGATAAAAAAGCAATGTTTTTAAAAAGTGCAACAGAACCTAACACGCGTCGTGGAAGTCCTCTGACAATTACTCACACTAGAAGGGGGAGGATTCCGCCCCACTAAGATCTCGGGCCCTATTAAAGCTGAAGCTACGAATTTCGTAGGGTGGATGGGTACGGTAGTAATCTCTATTGTGTTAAAATTGCATGACATTAGGTCAATATCTTCAAGGTCAAATGATGTCAAGATCTCAAAATGTTCTGGTACTGCGTGGCTTGACTTGTCATTGTTATGGATCGCTGTGATTGTGTTTAAATGTTCCAAAATGGGCATCAGTGATGTTTTGGACATTACTAATGATGCAATACAGATGCTAGGCCAGGTATTTGACCTCAGGTCACCTATATCGCAGTATTTTGTCCGGTCATTGCTTGCTCCAGATACCGGAACCTGGCTGTCCGTCCGACTGCTCCGTTGGGCGGCTCGGCGCAATCCGCTTCGCAAAGAAAGGGGTGAAGTACATGAATAAAGTTTTGAAACGCATGGGTACACAATGACAAACAGAAGTTTCAGGATGTGTAGTGAGTAACATGCAAAGTGACATGAATCGCATGACAGTCATTTGCATTTATGACAACGTTCCAGTTGACCAAGTTTGGTCCATTATCCTGTCATGAACTTGACCGGACTTGACTTCCGTGACCAAACATGACTTTAAAACTATAAAGCATAACAATACACATCAAATAAGTCGCTCGTGTTGCCAAGAACACCTCCATTTTATCAATATACGGGAAGCGCATCAGCGCCGATTCTTGTTATCTGACGCTGTGAAAAAGTTCACTTTAACGTCCCCTAACTTAAAAGATGTTCCGCCAATATCCGTTCTTCTTGCTTTAAGCAACGCACCGGTCATTTCTAAGCAGGTACGCAAACAATGGCGTATATCGGCCGGTGAAATCTGGAGGTAAGTACCAAAAAACCGGAGGGATTTCGCCCCCCCCCCACCCCAGGGCGTGTGCTAACCTCGCTTAATCTCCCATTGGAGATGTAATCATGGATTGATAATCAAATGTGTATTTTGATGCATGCAAGTCTTTCTTCTTCTTGTTGTGACGAGAGAATTGTCCAAACTAAGATGTCTAGGAGTAAAATGTTGTGAACTCAAAGGTGAATATTGATGTATATGTCTATCCTTATTTTCAGTCTGAATTATCCGTCTCCACCTTCTCCTGAAGGGGTAGCTCCTGCCTCCAACCTCTCCTGTCTCGATCTTCTGCCTGCACCAGAAGTCGACCCTAGCCCAGCCTCTGTCCTACCCACGAGCGAGCTGATAGTTTCAACCTCCAAAGGGAATTTACACAAATCCGCCGGGGCATAACAGGCTTTAGGTCATTACAATTCAGGCCATATTGCTTACATAAAGATGAATAGGTGCCGATTTCACATGCCTTCGTGACATGCTATTGGTGATTTACATAATACATGTGATTTGTATGTCCTATGCAATTCAAGTTGCCATATATGACCAAGTTAGATCTGAAGCTGATCTTCACCCTTTCATGGCTGCATTTGATGTCATTGACTGCGTCAGTAGCTGCGTCTGTGCAGTGAATGTGGCCTCTCAGCCGGTTTTCCAGTCGATAAAGCTTCACGACAGGGTCATCGGACTCTTGGCTATCGATTTTATTGCGAATTTTGGAATCAGGAAATGCTTCCAGCGACGATTAAAGGAAAATAAGCCCACTTTCACAGCAGATCGATTTACCGGGAACCTGGCCGTGTAAGCCATGCACGGCATACTCTAGTATCCGACAATGTCACCACTCCATCGCTGGCTTTTCATAGCGACAACCACTGGGGGCTTTATTCTTGATTCAGACGGGAACCAACTGCCCAATCACATTGATCTAGACGATGTTCGCTAGCCCATCAACATATAACAAACCGATTGGGCTGTCTGCTTATAGCTAACCGTGCTGCCTCCTCCTTCGCAAACAAAAACTGTACTAGATGAAACAATAAATATGTGGATTTGCACTACGCTCGACCATAATTTTCCGCACACAAAAGGCGTCGAAAGCGGTCTCGTTTCAGCTCAATGGAGAAGTCTTTTGAGTTTTAGGTCCATCTGGGAACAGGAGGGTCCCTGGGGGTTGAAGATGCTTCTTGACGCCTGGTCAGTCTTTGACACTGTGGCTGGAGGTGAGGGGTGTCATTTGAAACTGAAGTGCTTCTTCAATTCATATTGAGGGGTCCTTGAGGCTGGTGGGAAAGCTTAAATTAAGCACATTTAAGCTCAGTATCGCTTAACTCTCCTGCGTGCGACATTTGCCACCTCGGTCAGTGGAGGGGGAAGGCTGGTGCAAAGCCCTGTTTCATGTCTCGAACCGTTCGCTCCAAAACAGCTTAGTGAGCGGAGCCGTGTTGTTTCAAAACGAAGCGGGCCAGGGAAACGAAACAAACACGAGCTTGTGGGGTGGAGCGGGAGCTGGCGAATAACACCCAATGTATGTACCTGAGATGACCTTCCAATTCAAGTCAAAAGTAGTTTTTTTTCTTCTGAAATATGGACGTTTCAAGGTGTGCCAACAAACGCTGCCTAAGCTGCAGCAGACATAACCTTGACACTTCGACTCTCCGTGGCAATGTTGTAACCTGGTGTGTCGTCAATGTTGGCTGCCTGCAGCTCCACTGGGTATTGGCAGGGAACTTCTCTTCATGATGCAGTTCACCTTGGTACACTGCCTCTCCATGATAATGTTGTGAACTGGTGTGTAGTCAATGTTGACTGTCTGCTGCTCCACTGGATACCGGTCAGGAAGCCCCATATCGCTAATGTCACTATTCCTCATCTGCCTGGCCAAACGATAAGATTACATACATACATTGCGTGGCACATAAAATGACCTGTCTTGGTCGGCGGAGTTACCGGCCTGTGTGAGGAATCTGCGCCGCACAGTGCCGACTGCACTGGATGGTGTGCCATCAGCAGTTGCGGAGTAGGCGGACCATTCCGGCTGAAGATGACAAAGGCACAGCGGCAGCGGTCAATGCCGCTCGGCACCAACACGTCTTGGAGAAGTGCTGTGGAAGGCCCTGGAGAGCAGGTGTAGCCATACTAGGACGCAACGGGGAAAACTGGTTCGGGCGAGGCGGGACCACGGCTCGCAGCGCCACTCCGACCAGGAGTTGGCTGTGAGATCGCTTCGGATCGCAGGTCATCTCTTCAAAGGAACTGCACGTGTAGCGTGCGCTCTACTCAGACCTAAGCCCCATAGTTTGTATATGCGGCCATGTCAGGCTCTTGGTACACAGGACGAGCCCCAGCATCATCTGCCAGTTGAGGACGACAGTGCGCTGAGCTTTGTCTGGAACGAAAGAGTGGAGACATGGAATATATTATTTACAGCCATGAATCAATGACAATTCAAAGGCATGGCCAAGCTCAGAGGTGAAAAAGTGTCCAGCCTGTCACCTATAGAATATCGAACACCACCAGGCTGTCACATGTTGGTATTTCACATTAAGACCCGTATGCATGTGTGTGAGCGCGAAATATCGACCATACCGCTGAAATGGAACAAAGAAGAACGCTTTAGTCCATATATGATCTCCAATTTGTTCAATTATATACGATCTTCAATTATTAATATGCGTGTCCATCAATATCCATCCATGGTGCGTATTATTGTGGTTTAATGTACTCACAATATGTTGTACACGCATTTTACTTGGCAAAGCAAAACCACAGGTTAAGCTAGCTTTTACTGTGAAAATATGCTCAATGTATGTCAGACAAAAAAAAATTTGTAATGATCAGACTAGGTTAGATATTTTAACATTTTTAGTATGTGGCACACAAATTCTGCCAATATTGAAGAAACAATTTAAAAGGAGGTATGGTAAACCAAGCCAGACTACTTTAGATATTAAACAATAATAGTATGCTATTTTGCTTTCTAGCTAAAAATAAGCATTTCTGAGGGGAATCAATGGTCACATCATCCTAATCATGCGAATACACATGGTATTACGATATGCTGTTCTCCAAATCGAGTGACTCATTGAAAATGAAATTCACCAATACAAATTGAATTCCCTTGTCCAAAAGGAAGTCAATATAGTACCAATATCAAGGGCAGAGTGCCATAAGTCATATTTTGCATTAGTTTCAAGTAATTAATTTTGTAAAACCTCTTGGTCAAAGCAGCAAGTTCTGCTTATGGCAAAACGTGGGCCCGGACACAAATAAATAAAACCCGTGGAAGTAACCAGATGAAATTATTAAAATAAAGCCTCATATTTGAAGAACCAAAACATTTGTCATGATGAGGATTACAGAAGTCTGCAGTGTGGGAAAATGGCTGAAATAATATGTTAGACTGAGAAACGAGAAAAGTATTACTTCAGTCAGGTATGACCAAGGTCGGGTTTATGTCTTGGAATTCTGGAATTGGAGAGGAAAATTATGTGGCATTACAGGTTGGCATAGAGCAGAGGACTTTGAGAACTTTTCTTCTAATCTGAATCCTGGATTATGAGAGGAAAACTGTGTTGCATTCCACGTTGGATAATGATGTGATGTGCTTGTCATAAAAAAAAACTATTTTCGCACTTTTCACGGTCGTGCTCCGTGTTTAATGCTCCCATGATCATGACTAAACATCAAGGCGATCGCAGTCATTGTCAGACTCAATTCCTCTTTTTGGACAAATGCAGTGGAAGACTTCCTGGAGGTAAAATAATATTTTTCGCGGCCAACATCACAGATAAGACCATGTTTGCAATACTTGTCATGACTCTCGTCTCTCAGAGACGAACACCACCTACGCAATCATACACAAGTTCAGCTTCAACAGCGCTTTGGTACTTATTAGGTAGATACGTGCACACTGAAACCAGCTTTGAAAACAAACTGCGCCGGAAAACGGAACTGTTGCGTCGGATTCAGTATCTGGGAGGTGACAGGATACTGTTCCGCCCGTCAGCCGCTTGAGATTGCCGAAAGTGACGCCTGGTAACGGTTGCGGGCATCGATAATTGCAACAAAAGTATTGGTGATGGATAAAATCCGAAGGACTTGTTAGCATCACAAAGAGTGGGGCTATCCGCACGTACAACGTTCTCCACGAATTGTCGTTCAACAGTGGTGTAGAGACAGTGGAAAGCGGAGCCTTTTCACGGACTGAAACACGTGCAGCCCGTGTCACGATGACTGCTCCCGCACACTCTGCAGCCACTGATCGTCAATTTGAAAATCATAGTCGGTACATGGGGCCATGATGTGAAGGTGACAGCAAGTCGCTAAGTTTAGCCGTTTCAGAGAACCAGACCAAATCGTGAAAAACGCCCCAAAACGTCGCTTCCGCTTTGTGGTGTAGAAACAGTGGAAAGCGGAGCCTCTTTCACGGACTGAAACACGTGCAGCCCGTGTCACGATGACTGCGCCCGCACACTCTGCAGCCACTGATCGTTAATTTGAAAATCATAGTCGGTACATGGGGCCATGATGTGAAGGTGACGGCAAGTCGTTTCGGAGAACCAGACCAAATCGTGAAAAACGCCCCAAAACGTCGCTTCCGCTTTTCACAACCCCCTCGCGTGCGCGTGGCGCATGACTCGAAAACGGATGCCACGACGATGTTGACAATTGTGGCAATACTGAGGTGTTAGTTTGGTGTCAATCGGTCCATTGGTTGTCGAGATATTTCGGTTTGAATCGGGTCGATGGGGAGCGCTAAAATTGGTGATTTTCCGAACGCAAAATCTCAGTTTACATGCTATTCCTATGGACGACCGGTCATTCACCAGACACCCGTTCTCTCAAGACCTCGTTGACGTGCACACGCAACACGTTGACCCGACCGCAACGAAATTGTTCCAGACGGATAGCCAACATTTGGAGCTTTCACGTGATGTCAACCATTTCTCGTTACCTGTGATGTGAGGAATCTGCGCCGCACAGTGCCGACTGCACTGGATGGTGTGCCACACGGCACAAACTGCGCTGGAAGACGGAACTGTTGCGTCGGGCTCAATCTCTGGACTGCGACGGGACAGTTCCTAAGTGACAGGCTTACCACGGCCACGTTAAAACCTATGGACTTTACCACGAATGGTAGAGTTTTTCAGCCCCCGCCCCTGTCCCTTCGATCATAGCTACTAAATTGTTTCTGTACGCTTCTGATACATGCACTGAAACAAGATGAGTACGTATAAGTCTGTATGGTTAGAAAATACAAATTGACTGGGTATGTTAAGAGGAAAAGCGGCCTGATGATAAATACAATCCATACGCAGTGTTAATACGGTACCGTAGGTTCTCACCACAATCGGAGATATTTTTCATATATCTGTCACCCACGCTCGTGGCCGAGTAGCCGGTTTTTTTTTCAGCTATACCAAGCTTATTGTCACGCAAAATAACATTGAATGTACCACATATTCATATGTCATTCTGTGGTGCAGAATATATGCCTTAAAAATATGTTGATTTTGAATCCGCCTGCTTTTTCTGGGACTCCCAGCACTTGGACATCATCCATGTGGCGTTGCGTTGACGAAATGTATTCCAAAACGATTGAAGTCATCGCACCATCTTGCCGAAAAAATGAACCCAGCACCAATGCCTGCTTATGCGTCTGAGTATGCACCGCAGAGCTGCAGAGAATCGGTGGCGCCTCAGCGCGTCTGCATGTTGATCCGGCTCAAAGGCCCCTAAGCTCGGCTAATCCCAGGTACTGCCGGTTTAAGCTGGCGCCGAAGTCGACCGGCGCGCATGCGCGGTCGGCGGCGTTGGGCGGCCGCCGTGGCTCTGCCGCAGTTATCGTTTCGCTGGGGAGTGCGCTGGTCGCCTCTCGCGCGCGGCGAGGCGGGGTGTCCGATCGGCGGCGAGTGTCAGAGCCATGCTGCAGTATTACCCGACCCGTGTCGTCGAGCACGAGACGGACCGGCTGGTTCCGAGTCTGTCTCCGCCGCTGGACGTCATGCTGGACGCGTCTCCCATGTACCAGCCGGACAGGACCTGCCCGCAGGTGAGGCCGGGGAAGCGGCGCTGCAACGGGACACAGGTGAGCCCGCCTCTGCCGCTAGGACCGGACCTTCCCGTGCTGAGGCTGTCTAGACACCACTGGGACCCGACCTTACCCAGGCGAGGCCACGCAAGTGCCGCTGTGACCTGATCTTCCCCAGGTGAGGCCGCCCGAGCACCACTGGAACCTGATCGTCCCCCTGGTGGAGCCGCCTGGCCATCGTTGGGACCCATCCGTCCCCCAGTTGTGATCCGCATCAGCAGGCCAGAAACTTCCCAAGGTAGCACATACGACCCGATGCGACTAGCGTAAGGTCTGCCGACTTATTAGTCAGAAGAAACCAGCTCATGCAGTGCCGTATTTGGAGGTCTGCCGGGGCTGGCCACCCTCCCAATGTCGTCGCTGGGAGGCTGTGCTCGCCTGGGTTACCTCTCAGTCAAAATCGGACTATGGAAGCCCGTGAGGAAGCCAGTATCAAGCATCATTAAAGGGGTGGTCAGGTTGTTGGATGCATCTTCTGTGCCATCCAATACAGATATTGCGTCACGTGGGGGCAGCGCTTGCCTCCTTAGTCTTCCAGCAACGCCGACCAAGTCAGCGAGAACTTCTGAAATATTAAGGGTGGTCGTGTTTTGAGGCGATTCTTTTCATACGATTTGCATACGGTTAATGTGTCAGCATACCAGTATTAGGAAATGGGTAGACAATGAAGCTGAGGATTCGGATTCGCAGAATTCGAGTACATTTTAATCTCACGAATCTTTAAATCCTGAAAACGAGGATTCGAATCTTTCAAATCCGGATTCGAATCTAAAAAGCCAAAGTCGAATTCAGAAAACCATCATTTAAATATGCAAAAATGCATTGAAATGTGCTCTAGGCGCAAGTTTTCCTGAAATAAACCAGATGTAATCAGTGCGTGCGGGTGCTGCACCGGACAGGGTTGCCCGCCCTGCGTTATATTACATTATGTTAGTTATTGCCGGACCCAAATTCTGTGATAACTGGTTTTACCCCGCCACCACCGTACTTCGCTGGCTTGCTGGGGTGGGGATGGGGTTCGGGGTGCGAAAGTAAGACAGCCTTTGTTGCGAATCAAACAGTAACCGTTTGCTTGATGGAGGAGCTCCTCCAAGCTTCGTGCAACCGTCAGCAGCTAATTTATTGGCTCAATTTATTGAGGGTGCGGACACTTTTTTGCTTCTCATGTGAAGGTGGGGTTTGCAAGTGACCTTTGCAATTGCAGTGAAGCGAAGCTGAAATTTCGGAATTTGTATGCGTGGCCTTGACCTGTGACGTCATATGCGGCCCCAAATAAAGAAAGTTATGTCCATCGGGGTCGTTGTGATATGCTTTGCCTATACCTCATGGAAAAAAACTTCCACACCTACACAGACTGGTACCGATGTCCCTTTCAATTTTTTTTCTTGGCCGAGCTACAAATGAGCCACTGGCAGAAACGTTCGGAACAGTCAGCTAGAACCCGATGAAATCGGTTGAAAAGTGAGAACTACACCACGTTAGATATTTCGAGATTTCAGCGCAAAGATTCGAATCTATTCGAATTTATTCGAGTGTCACATCCGAATCCACCCATCCTGGGATTCACGTCTCAAAATGCATGTGAAGCCTCGACACTAGTTGGCACCCTTGACTTCCTGTTCCTGCCGCCTACGCACCGAAGCGCATGCTGGCGAAGATCCGGGTTGCTGCAAGGTCGCATGCTTCATTAGCATCGTTTGCGTGAGGGTAGCCAGCGAGCACATTGCGGTGTTGTCAAAAGGAGCTCGTTCTGGCATGTGTCAACGTTGGCTTACAGAATCAATGCAGATCGCGGGTTGCTCACTGCAGGGAGGAAAAGTTCCTGCTTATCAGCTTGTACAACGCGCCTTCCCGAAATCACAATTGTGCAGTGATGAGCACTTACCCGTGCCAGGGATTGTCCATAACTGGAAACGTGGTCACTCCGCTGAGTATAACGGAGCTGATCACGGCATAACAGGTGGCACAACAACGAAGCTCTGGCAACCTTGCACATGCACTGCGGTCAATACGACGCCTCAAACACCTGTTGGCTCTTTTGAAAATTCACCAGCATTGTTGTCTAAATTAGATCAAAATTGGCCTTCCCCGCCAGCAAACAGTCGATGGGGGGCGGGAAGCAGGTGAACCCCGGTATCCTATAGTCAAGATAGCCGAGGACACCGGCATTCTGTACATTTGATAGCGTTCATATGTTGCTAAAATATGAAAATGAATAAATAAAAGGCAGTTATTTTCCATGTGGGGATTCACTGCAACTTACACAAAAATGGATGCATCTTGGTAAACAGTGCGCGTGCCATGGAACATCACCCATTTGTTTCCGCGTATGGACATTCAACAACAAATGTGCTGATTAATTAGCAGACAGCTGACATACCGATTTCTGGCTACTGAAATGTTCAATGCTCATACATGAGACATAGCAAATAATATCGCTTTTATTGACAAACGAAGCGTATTGTTTGCTGTGCGTTGGCATGAATTGGTCCGGAAGTACAGTGGCCAGTGTACCAGCAGAACGTGTATCCACATGCTGGATGACGATTGTAGCCTGTGGTTTCCTATACACTTCGTACCTCCAATTTTGACAATCGGTACCACATTTGCATTTTGCCAATCTTCAGGTATTTCAGAATACTCCACAGACCGCCTGAAAATGATACTAGGGGGACCGCTAAAACTTTCGCACACATTCTACTAAGACTCTAGTATATATTTCGTACAGTCCAGCAGCTTTATTAAGCTTTAAATTCTTCAACTGTGTTTTTTACATCTGGCCTTGTACATATGGGATGCCAACGGGAGTCGTCGCGGTGGAATAGGGTTTTTCGGTATCGAAATGCTATACGGAGGTAAACGAATTGCTTAACGAGAGTCGGGCCGGTATATTAATGGACTAAAACTAAAAATCATATAAATTCAAAGCCGTTACTTCTCAGCACTGATGGCGAAATCATACACATTTTCTATCGCGATATGCTCCTCGTAGTATTCTCCACAGGATCCGACGGCCGAAGCAGCTCAGAGTGGCTCGTTCAGCCACTCTATTGACAGCCATCGATAGCGTGGACGGTGCGGACGTCGAACGTTCTCATTATGGGCTGGATCCTCGCATAAAACTACCTCAGCACTTATCTGCGGCCGGTCTCTTTCAGACGTTCCAAGGTTGACATCATTGACACAATGGTAAATGGTGGTCAAAGTTAGCACACAAAAATATGTTAGCATGCACGCGATAATGCTGCATTTCATAAGACCCCCACCCGTTTGAAAATTGTACCAGTCAATTTTTTTAGTGGATGCTTAGTTGTGGCTTTTTAGATATGCGAGTGGTTATGCACAAGGCATCCTATATTACACATAACAGAATACTGGCACGTCAAACGACTCAAGGGGGTATCCAAGTTATGAATGCGCTGAGGGCGGCGCGTCATGAGCATGTGGACATTTCGCAGAGGAGAAAGTACATCCAAACATTCGAAAGCTCGTGAGATACGGAACTTTTCAAGAAGATTCTTCTCGATGCCACTTACATGGGCAGGTGATTAGATAAGATTGCTGACTAAGATTTCCTAATGGCACACAATGCTGATGGAGTGCATGTGCATGCGGGAGAAACACGGACCCCGTGCTTTCCTTCTTCGACGCCCAAGTCAGGTGGCCGTGTTTTTCTTTTATCGCGGTATCGCAACCACAGCCGAGCCCCGCTGAGCCTGTTCCCGTACAAATAGGCCAATACATCAGGACGTATTTAGTAAACCTCTGGGCCAAAGAGACACTCCATGGGTCTGTCGCAAACTGGACCGTGCTGAGATCAGCGCCGTACCAGGACTATTGCATCAGCGCTGTTGATATCCGTCCGACCAGATGCGTATACACCGTTGCCGACTGAGGCGGTGTTCTGGCCGGCGTGATCGGGTCCGGTGCCTTGGCGGACGCCCGCCGCCCTCTTACACTGCACCAAGTCCCAATTAAGGCAGCTGACGTGATCGCCGCACTGTCCAGTGTCCAGCTGTGAGCTCCCCCCACCACCACCACCGCACACTGGGACCGCGCGCACTAGAGGCTTCTCCCAGATGGCGAGTTCGCCGCGCTGTCCAGTGTCCAGCTGTGAGCTCCCCCCACCACCACCACCGCACACTGGGACCGCGCG
>JAOTOL010001383.1:112500-122500 GCA_034440575.1 Imbricaverruca yamaguchii
TAAAAAAAGAATTAAGTAATCAATTACTTAAGCCATGAATGTTTATAGCAGACATTTGCGTTAGAAATGTCCTGAACATGAGCTCGCGCATCTTCAATTTACTGCGAAATGTGAAGCACGGTATAAGCGAAAAACAACGGTGGGGATGGAAAAGACAGCAACGAATCACAGGGACTTTTAAAAGTGACCACCTAATATCCGATTTATAGTACGTATCCGATCAAATACGACGATGTCTTCGACAAGAGTTAGGATTCTTCGGAGTGATCATCGGGAAAATGACTCGCCATCCATTCGCGGGAAGCTTAGATCGACCACCCACCTTGCGTGAATCCTGGAACCGCCCCTGCCAGACGATGCGTTTGTCCTTGCGCGTTGTAAGACGTACCGGCTTCGGACGTTCATCTATCTTATCCACGTTCTGTAATCGAATGAAGATGTGTGTCAGGGGCTCCGTGCTCGGCACGTCACACTTTGCCCGTCCCAGTGAGGATACAGCCATTTGACCTTCTATCCAATGGAACATAAAAGGCTAAAATGGCAAACATAAGCATTACTCATAGTATTCTACCCTTAGAAATGCAATTAGTTGACCATCATTGTCGACTACATCATCATCGTGTCGGAATGTGTTGCAAACTGGTCGTTATTAACCAATGTTTTCTTCTAAGAATACAGCAATTGCACATGACAAGGATCACCTTCTTTATCCTATAAGAGTTATTTCAGTGATTTTGTCCGCAAAATTAGAGATCAACTGGTCGGCGTTTCGGCACCAGGCCACCATCCGAAGCGATGGTGATGACCCGGCTGTTCTGGAGCATTGCATGCCAGAATCAGTAGCAGGGGTGGCTGCCGCCTTTCGTGTGAACCCGGACATCAGAGCGCGAGATGCCCGACAGCACCGATTACGCCCGATCCCGCAATACAACAAACCAAGGCAGGAAAGCGGCTATCCCGTCATTGACCGTCAGTTGTACGGAAGTATTTCGGTGCTTATTTCACTGGTATGTCGGACCCACGCGTTGCCGCTCGCTGACACATCTGTCCGATCGGGTCAGAAACCATCAAGCATGGGCGGTGGTGTGTGTGTGTGCGCGCGCGCGTGTGTGTGTGTGTGTGTTTGTTTGTTTGCTTGTTTATTTGTTTGCGTGTGTTTGTGTGTCTGTGTGTTTGCCTGCGTGTGTCTGTTTGTTTATTTGTGTGTTTGTTTGTTTGCATGTTTGTTTGTGTGCGTGTATGTTTGTTTGCGTGTGTGTTTGTTTGCGTGTGTGTTTGTTTGCGTGTGTGTGCTTGTTTGCGTGTGTGTGTTTGTTTGCGTGTGCGTGTTTGCGTGTGTGTGTTTGTTTGCGTGTGTTTGCTTGTTTGCGTGTGTTTGTTTGTTTGGTTGCGTGCTTGTGTATGTGTTTGTTTGTTTGTTTGTTTGTGTGTGTGTTTGTGCTTGCTTGCGTGTGTTTGTTTGTTTGCGTGTGTTTGTTTGTTGGTATGCGTGTGTGTGTGTGTGTGTGTGTGTGTGTGTGTGTGTGTGTGTGTGTGTGTGTGTGTGTGTGTGTGTGTGTGTGTGTGTGTGTGTTTGTGTTTGTGTTTGTGTTTGTGTTTGTGTTTGTGTTTGTGTTTGTGTGTGTGTGTGTGTGTGTGTGTGTGTGTGTGTTTGTGTGTGTGTTTGTGGTGTGTGGTGTGTGGTGTGTGTGTGTGGTGTGTGTGGTGTGTGTGGTGTGTGTGGTGTATGTGGTGTGTGTGTGTTTCAAGACATCTCTATAACTGCTGCGTGCCCACTTGCAGCGCATGAATGGCCATGTGTGTACCTGTGCGTGTGTGTGTGTGTGCGTGTGCTTGAATGTGTCTACCCGGCCTAACTCAGTGTGATAATAGCCACTGTGATGGCAGATTTGTCTGCGATGTTATATATGTCGCAACACAATACGATACAATATTGTCGAAACGTCGAGCCTTTTGCCACTAAGACAATGCTCTCGCACTCAATAACTAAATGAACTCTTCTTGAGTTGCAGAAGGTCCGGTAGCAGTGACGGGCAGTGCCACCAAATGTTGCACACTCCTTTCTCAAACGATAGGGCGTCTCATCTCAGAAAGTTTGAATCCAGGACGAGGTTAAGTTCCTGACAAGGCTCAGGTCAGAGGATCACCCATATTTTGCAGCATTGATAACTTCTACAACCGAAGAAATGTTGAAATGAAGCTTGATGCGTTGAGGTTTAAAATAAATACACGAAGTCAGCTCATCCACTTAAGGTCACGGCTTGAGGTCACGGTTGACCAATTTTCATTCAAATGCAACGGACTTAAAATTAGCCAAGGTTCATTGTGCCTATTT
The DNA here is from genome assembly GCA_034440575.1 of Imbricaverruca yamaguchii. Lineage (NCBI taxonomy): Eukaryota > Metazoa > Arthropoda > Thecostraca > Neoverrucidae > Imbricaverruca > Imbricaverruca yamaguchii. The sequence goes on from JAOTOL010001383.1 coordinate 114,836, forward strand.
TTCCAGCTCATGTTTTTCACCGGACTTTTTGGCTCGAATTGAATTGGAATTGAATCTCCTTGAATTGCTCTGAAGCTTTGAATCGGGATTGAAATCTTTGAATCCTGATGCAGAGGCATCAGGATCGGCTGCCCATGAAAGTTGGTTGGCCTCCATCAAATGACGAGGTCAAGGGAGTGTGACGAGAAAACAGCTGGGGCATTCCACAGTAACTCAACCGAAAATTTTCCAATTTGCCGTCCGACCACTTTTGATTTTCTTGAAAAGTTGTGTACCGGGGGTTTCAAGGGCGAACAATTCATTTATGGTGAACAAAAAATCCCCCACAAATATTTCCCAAGATAGTCTTTGCGAATTTTCCAAGGTCAGTGAGGAGGCCTGACTTAGACGACCCATAACTCTAAGGCTAAGAGAGCTATTTCATTTAACTTTTTTGTGTCGTATTGGAATGAAATCAATGAAGAAGTTGGTTATCTCGGATTTTCGATTGTCAATTTATTAAGTCATGTGACTCCGTAACCTAGTTTTTGCGTCGAGATCTTGATCTTTTGGATGCTGAACTTGAAACTTTCGTGTGATGAGCATTTGAGCCCCATTCATGCCTTTTCATATATATATATATATATATATATATATATATATATATATATATATATATATATATAAATAAAAAAAACATTGGGTTCGATCTGCAAAAAGCACTTTTGGGGCTCGCAATGCTGACACAGCACGCTGTTTGGGACCCCTACCCGCCGATAACTTCGCATCTAGTTGGTATACGGTGTCGAAATGGTCCAGAGTGGCACCTGATGACGAAACCTGTGAGTTGGTTTCTGCTGCACTGACATCAGGTCACAAGGTCACATGACATTGGGCGTTCAAGGTCATCTGATGTCACGGACACATTTATGGCTACAACCTTGCCCCTAATTGAGCAAAAGAGCTGAACTCAACACAATTGTGTTCGCCACGTCGAGACGGTTACGGTGATGCATGACATGACCCCGATAGGTCGAGTTGAGTCACGTGAACTGGCCAGGTTACCGATTTGATCCAAGGGGGCCAGGCCATACCTATGTTGTCATCTTTGTCCATGGTTTGCTCAAGATTCTGTTGTAGTATGCCGGTGTAATGTCTATGGTGCTGTTGGATGAATCTTCCAATGAGATAAAGTTGTCGCTATTTATGGTGGTTACCTCTACAACGCACAGGAACAAGAACAACTGAGTATTATTTCCTGTCATGGGACATGGCACGACGACTTGTACAGCGCGACGCGACGGTATTGAAGTCAAAGTCCAATGTCAATAACCCTGCGGAGTGCGCCGTCGCGGAAGGGGAGCGATCTGGTCTCCCCCCCCCCTCCATAGGTCGGCGTCTACATTCGACAAACATGGGGTCTGGCCAGTGACCAATACCATGCGCTGCAAACGCTGGAGACGTAAACAACGGATTCTTGACAGAGGCATCGCACCAACAACAGTCACTTGTGAGTGGGGAGAGCAGTGACGTCGTGTGAGGATCGTCAGCTGACTTGTCGACAGTGTCGATAGACGTCCTTTGTTTCGAAGACGGGAACGATGCCTGCTCCTTTCTGCTGTGACCCGCATAAACGGCTAAAAAGAAAGTGTTAGAGGTTCCAGCAATGAGGAAAGAGGTTCCCGGGCTCATGAAAATTAATTACTTCACGGACGGATGCGCTGCGCAATACAAAAACAAGTACAGCTTCGGGAATGTGTGCTATCATGACATCGACTTCCCCGGTGTGACATGTGAGTGGCACTTTTTCGCCACGTCCCACGTGAAGGGAGCGTGCGATGGTATAGGCGGCACCGTGAAACGCGCCACGTACCTCGAGAGCCTGCGGCGCCCGGCAAAAGATCAAATCCTCACACCGGAGGAAATGTACCGATTTCTCGCCGGGCAGCTTGTGACAAAGATCAAGTTTTTCTATGTCACAAAAGAGGAAGTGCAGAGGGCTGAGCAGGAGCTGAATGGCCGCTTCACCAAAGCCGTGACGATGAAGGGAACAAGAAAGCACCACAGGTTCTGCCCTGTGAGTGAGAAAATAATGCGGATCCACGTCCTCTCAGAAGACAAGACTGGCAAGCATGGTAAGGTGTTGAAGCAGGGCCTCGTCTAACATAGTCACTGGTGGACCACTTGGTGCACCAGTGCTCCAAAGTGGTCCACCAGTGACGGGAAATTGGTCCACCAGTGGCAAATGCCAGAAATTGAGTCATTTTCAGTTGGTGTTTGGTTCAACCCAACAGACAAATGTTATTCACAAGTGTGCCCGAAATATCTTACGTTAAAAAAAAATTCCCCTACCCATTAACCCGTGCCGTCTTTCCTGTCAAATCCTCCCACCCCGTCTCGGGGGGGGATGAAGACCCCCTATAAAATCAAAACTAAGCATCGCACGAAAACGAAAGAGGTGTCATCGGAAAGCGCCCGACGAGTAGGGTCCGGGTGCACCCCACAAACAAAATTTTTCCCCAAAAGTGACGTCACCAAGGAGCTAGATTTTAACTTTTCACAACTTGCATTATTTTTTTTTACTCTGGGGGAGTTGATTTTGGGGGATATATGAAAAACAAAATGTATTTGGAATGAGAAAAGGAGAGTGAAATCAACCAGGGCTATAATTTTTTTCTCCCCCCCCCCCAAAAAAAAGAAGTGTTTGGAAATTTCAAAATTGTGAGTTTTCAATTTTTCTTGAAATTTCGTTCTCCATTGGGTAGAACAGATCGATAAATGTTGTTGGAAGTGAACTTTCCCTAATAAAAAATGCTTACTTTAGTCAGAATGCTGTGTTTGAACTGCAATATGGCAAATACGCAAAATTTATATGAATTCAAAAACGAAGGAAATGAAGAATTCAACTCGTACGTTTTGTTGCATCCGTAAAGATAAGCAAACGCTGAAAGTTTCATTAAAATATCTGTATCCGTTAAAACGTGACGACTGGTTGAACGTTTTTGGAGGTGACCTCACTTGACCTTGACTAACTCGTTGACCCTAGATGACTTGACCTAAACATTTTGAATCAGCATGTCAAATTGATGTGGGAAAAGGTATGCCAAATTTGGGCGCGCTGCCGCGCGCCGTTTGTCCGCTATCCGAGGAAAACCTGAGGGGGGCGGTTGAAGACCCCCGAGACGGGACGGGTTAATAGGTAGGCAGGAGTGCCCTTCCATACTCGTGCGACCTAAGTACGTTAAATTCCAAGGGTGAGAGGAAGGTCGTGGTAAGCAAATCAAGGCAGGTCACACCAATCCCCGCTCCTATTTCTTGCTGGACAGATTCCGCCACCAGATATTAGCAAAAGATGTTCCTGAAGCCTTCTCAGACAATTAGCAATGCTGGTAACGTCTTCGAGGGCTCCAGGAAAACAACTGCTTTAGGTGTTAATGGGGAAATAATACAAAATCATAATCTTGCATATGCATTTCCTAAACTACTACTACACTAAGGTGTAAGGACGAACCAAGTATGAAAAAGAAGAAAGAAAAGAAAACATGATTCTTAAACAAAAATGTCCAATTGATACCAGATCACCGTGCATAGATAGCACATTACCATTACCAACATTCATTGAAAAGGTTCATATTTCCTTTGCCTCTCTACAGGGAAAAATTATACTTTGTAGCAATTTCCATTTTTAGAGAATGTGGTAGCTCTCCTTTTAGAGACGTCAGTCACAGCCCCTGGCGCCTGACCAGAGGCAGCCTGGTGCGTCACAGCCCCTGCCACCTGACCAGAGGCAGCCTGGTCCGTCACAGCCCCTGCCACCTGACCAGAGGCAGCCTGGTCCGTCACAGTCCCTGCCACCTGACCAGAGCCAGCCTGGTCCGTCATCCGGGCCGCCTCCTGGTCCAGATCTTGCCAGCGATAAGGGTACGTGGTACAAAGGGGCCAAGCTCTGGCTGCTGGCTGAAGCTGAACTGGCTGACAGAGAACTTCCCATGCTTGAAAGTGACTAAGGTGACGTCAGGAAAACGTCAGAGATCTGTAGTGACGTGCCAGACATGTAAAGACCAGATTCATGTGGCACAAAGGCCTCGGTGAATGGGCACGTGTACATCGCCGATGGAATCATCGTCCATGGCAAGGATCGGCTGAAGTTAGTGGTGGATCACTTGAGGGGACCCGTCCATGAAGCAGCCTCTCAAGCCAAGCGTCTCACTGAGCAATGGCAAGCTCAAGAGGCAGACCATCCGTGGGTGAGCATTCTGACCAAGCACCGAGCGGACTTCGTAGAGCTGCTGGTACACCTCGCCACAGTCGTCTACAATGATTCGCTGTTGGAAACCCCAAGTGCCTGGTCGTAGCCCGCAGGATCGCTGGCGGTTCTACACAGTCAGCGAGTGATGACGATGATGGCTGAGTCGACTCCGTACACATCAACACAATCTCCGCCATCTACACTCTCACACCGGTCGCCGGATATTTACCGAGAGATGCTGGAGATTAGCAGTGACCTGGAGGTCAAAAAGCTCGGTCATGCCATGTCAGAGTGCGTGGCCTACAACGTTCAAGTTTACTGGTATGTGGATCGCCAGGCGATTGATAATAAGTTCATCACCGCGCGTCTCATCCGGGACGACGGTAGTCTTCAGACCGTCACTCTTGGGGTCGAGGAGCCTGAGGGGTCAGGTGCCAGTGGCCTTCTGGAAGCCGTAAAGAATGGCTTGAAGCGATGTGGGGCGCCTTTCGACAAGCTCGTTGGTGTGACCACTGACGGAGGAACAGCGAACACCAGCCGACACGGGGGGTTGTGGCGCCTCCTAGCTGACTACGCGCAGCGCCAACTGCTCACATTCTGGTGTGCATGTCACAGATCAGACCTCGCGATGGAGAGCGTCGAGAATACTGTGAAGGAGATCCAGCACTGGAAGGGAGACCTCCGCGCCGTGGCGACATTCTTCCGAGTGTCGGAAAAGAGGACGGTGCGCCTGAAGAAACACGGTGGGACGGTGGCCTTTCCAGCGTCTTTCGACGTCCGTTTCTCGCAACATCTGCTCGCCCTCATCACAGCCGTGCTGAAGAACCTGCCAGCATGCCGCGTCGTCTGGGAGGAGATAAGCCAGTCAGGGAGTGATGAGAGCAAAGCATCGAAGGCGGAAGCGCGCGGATTCCTGCGCCGCTGGGAAGAAGGGGGAAGGTTGGTGCGTCTCACTCACCTGATGGGGGACGTAAGCGAAGTCATCACCCACCTCCAGAAGAGACTTCAACGGAGCGACATCACCCTCCCCCGGCGCTCGAGGCGCGCGGCAGCGCCAACACGCAACTAACGGTGATGACCCATGGCAACCTCCTGGGAGGTCAAGAGGAACAGGCCTTAGACAAGGGGAGGTAGCGGGAAGATCCAAGTCCGAGAAGGCGCGTCCCAAACGAGAACGTCACGTTTGAGCGCGATTTCAAGGCCGTCAGAGAAGAGGTTCTGTAGAGTCAACTTCGTCAATCAACTTCGTCGGTCAGCGTCTTGACTTTGAACAGGAGGAAGTAATCCAGAGCATGAATCGGATGATGAGGGCTCAGACCGCCGAAGAGTTCATACCTGCCGGGGAGAGCGTGGTCAGCGACTTGTTCCCCGAGAAGGCGACAGAGTTTTCTCTGAACGTCTGCGACAGGTGGCCGGCAATGCAAGCGTTAGGCGGCGCAGAGCACTCGGAAGACAGAAAACTGCGAGCCATGCTAAAAGTATCAACCGGCGTTTGCAAGCAGGTGCTGGCTGCTTTCATCACGCTCACGCCCCACAGCATGGCCACAGAACGTGCTGTCTCTCGCTACAATAACCTACGCCCATACAACACGTTCAGCATGAAGAACGACACGGTGAATTCCCGTCTGACCATCGCTCTCAACGGTGTCGGCACGGCTCATTACGATCCTCGCCCAGCGGTGTGTGCCTACCTTGAGGCAAGGGGGCGGCACATGCAGGTGCCAGATGCAACCACCTACCAGAAGCGTGAGTTTGTCACGAAGTTCTTCCGGGCGACAGGGAACGTGTAGGTAGTCAGTCGTGAGATAATCCAGATGGTACAAAGATCGTGATGTGATTCTGATGGTTGTAAATACTGAATTGTTACTGTGATGTTTGACCAAAGTTATCGCGTGAGTTTGCTAGTTGGCACTATGCGAGTTCAGAATCCAACCAGACAATGCGACAAGTCGCGTATTTGCACCCGTTGAATCCGTCGCAGCGGCATACTCAGCCTCGTGTGCCTTGTGATAGTAGCTTTACGCTTAGACGCGGCGAGCCACGAGCGGTGGTGCGCGCCCCTCCTAGTCGTTGACGTCGTGGATTTTGTGATAGTAATCCAGAGGAAGCTCTAACTCGGAGAGAACGCGTTGTTTAGAAGCTGATAGCTGGGCATTGTACACATGCATGCATGACATCTCCTGTGTACCCTGCTGATCTCACATTGTTAACCCGGAGGCAGTAGGGACGATGTCCTTTTCGGCCAGTTTGTTTCTTGTTCTCAGTCGTAAAGCGGCGGTCGGCGCTCAGTGAGCACCATTACCGTGCTGTACTGTATAGTACAGTGAATAGTACCGAGTACCCTTATTGTACCTTGTTTTTTGCCAAAATGAAACAAGCTGAAAATTGACAGTAATGTTTGATGAAAGTTCAAATGTAGGTAAGCCATTAGGTTCTGCAAGACAGCTACATGCTACTTTGATATCGTTCAGTGCATATTTGTCTTGAATATAATAATTAGTACATCCAGGCAAGCATGCGAAATTTGGCCTTTCCATTCACTGTTGAACCTGCACTATGTAGTTGGCAGTGACTTCTTCAAGACATGTCCTGTCAGAGTCAGTGACGTCTTCTCTAAGGGTGCCGTGAGATCCGTAAAAAGCAATCCTGACCGGATTAGGAGCACAGGATTATCATTCAGCCTTAACACAACATACCCATAAATAGCGCTGATGCGGCATGATTATGAGAGGCCTTGGATATTGGGTATAAACGCACCGGCAGAAAGCCTCGCATGGATACAAGATGCTCGTCTTGGTTCTAGGAGGCCCAGAGGTAGGAATAGAGGCCCCTAAAACATGGAGGGCCCTTGGCCAAAGTGGTCCACCAGTCAAAATTCCTTAGACGAGGCCCTGTGTTGAAGTGATATGTTCGTGCGCTGGTGTCGTATTCTATCGATAGGAATATGTCAATAGGCACCTGGAATTATACGTATAATTATACAATCAGTACAAGAACATACGGTCGTCAAACATGTCAAAGTATTGAAGTGATATGTTGGTGCGCAGGTGTCGTGTTGTTCTATCGATAGGTATATGTATATGTCAATAGGGGTCATCCCACGTATCACTGTAACCGTCTCGATGTGACGAACACAATAGCATTGAGTTTAGCTGTTTACCTCATTTAGGAATACAGTTTTAGCCGGAAATAAATTCGTGACCGCAGATCCAATGACCTTGAACACCTAATGTCAATGTCACCTTATGATCTGATGGCAGTATAACAGGCACCAACCGACAGGCTTTGTCGTCGGGAGCCACTGTGGACCATTTCGAAACCATATGCCAAATAGATGCGAAGTTTTTGACGGGCAGGGGGCCAACCAGCCTGTTGTGCATTGCGATGCCCAGAAGTACTTTTTACAGGAAGAAACCCATATTTTTTGTTTATTTATT